>JAUZNC010028636.1:0-20181 GCA_034780395.1 Vannuccia rotundouncinata | reverse complement strand
TGCTTCATTAACGCGATTATACGTCCCTCATAATATATTAAATCTGTCACAAATTAGTTCAAAATAAAAACATATCATCAATATACTCAGTCCCTAGAATTATGAATTTGAACACGACATTCAAGTGGGTTTTATTTTATAATAATCATTTTTAAAAGATACAAACTTTTGAAATCTTTTTAAGATTCTTTAGAAACCATATTGAATTAAACTTTTTTTGTTTATTAGATTTTATTTAACGCGTTGTGTTACTTATAGTGTTTAGTCCATATCTAATATGAATATAAGGAGTTTATTTTAACTATACCAGTAGAACAGACAACATAAAAATTCATAATTTGAGAGAGTTTATGGCCATTAAGTATATTTCTTCCTCAATTTCATCTGCAGCTGCAACCAAATTTAATAATAAATGTCATATAATGAAACAATTTAAAACGGTCCTTTGAGATTTTAGGATGCCATAATTATATTATTTTGTAAAATTCTCACAGCACTATATTCCATACGGCAGCTAATTTACAAATGTTAAAAGCTACATTAAGTCGAAAATTAAAATAAAATAGCATATGTATATAACAATTTTCTAGAATTGTTTCAAATCTGGAAAATGGCAAAGCGTCAGTCTGAATTGGAATTAATTGGTAAAAATAATCATTTAATCCTGAAAATAATTGTCTAATTATTTGAATTGTCCTTATCCGAGAGCCGCAAATTCCGTCGATTTCATGTCAAATTGTTACTTCTATGCAAATATAGATTGTGGTCTTCCCAAAGGAAAAAATAGAGTGATTTGAAACTTAAAATTTTTAACTTGGAAACAGAATTTACATTTCAAATATTACGTTAGGGTTAGGGTTAGAACTAATATAGAACTATTTTTTCCGTTTATATCACTGTTTTTTGAGATAATTTTTATTTTATTTCGTTTGTTATATTTATCAAGTTAAATACAAATCTTTACACCAGAAATTCTGTCAATAAAAATTTGGTAATATTAGAACAGTTTTTGCTTTATAGAAGTTGATATATTCTGATAAGACATGCCAATATCACCGTCGATAAAAGTCTAATAGACAAATTCGACACTTGATAAAGAGTTTTATAAATTGCAAAATAATCCACAGAATTATGCTTTATTTTAAAACTTTGCGTGCTAGAGTGTTTGTTTCTGTTTTTAGTATTTTTATGAAATGTGGTTATCAATTTTTTACGCGATTTTGCTTTTTTAATATAATTTCAATCAATTAAATACTATCAACGTCAGTATATTTTTCAGTGCTTTTTGTATTTTTTTACGATTTAAATGTATAAAAATCTTAAAATAGACAATTAATTGTTAGATTAAATTTAGGCAATTAATTTTATATACATTAAATTAAATTTTTATAATTCCTAAAAATACATTAAACCAACTTCTAACAAAAATATGCATAAAATGTTAAATGATGACAAAACTATATACTATATAAGAACAAGAGTACAATTCATATAAATAATCCTACTCAGAATTTTTGAAATTCAAATAATGTATTTGTTTTAATAGTATACGCCCATATAATAGCTGCCGTTTTAAACAATATTTTTTTAAATTTTAATATAATTAATTGAAATTTAATCTTTCGTATTAATTTAATCTTTCGAACAAAGTTCGTACATGTTTGTATATCCCAGGTTTCCTTTCATCTTTTAATTTATATCTCAAGTTACAATGTGCTAATTATTTTATTTTTTAGTTAATCATTTTGTGAATGTATACTATTTAAAAGCTAAGTTATGATATATACTCTTCAAATTATTATTGTGAATAAATAAACAAAACTTAACAAATTAAGTTTATGTCAAAGAACAACTTTACATTGTAGAAATGGGACAGTCCATTTATGTTTTTTCTACTATTTCATGAAGTTAATAAAAAAAACGATATTTAACTATTAGCTGTCAATTATATTCTAATATTCATTGATCAGCTCTGGGCTATGCGACCATCTTTGGCAAAGTGACAACCATCTTCCAGCAGATGTACGCCACAAGAGCCCGATATCATGAGATGATCGCCAGTGTCAACGACTTCATTAAGACTCACGGGGTTCCCAAGGATCTTGGCGAGCGTGTGTTGGATTACGTCACCTCAACTTGGGCGATTACAAAGGGGATCGACACTAATAAGGTAATTAACGTACGCGGGAAGATAAACTAGTGATCGTTGTCAAATTCGGTGTATTGCGAAAACAATGTCTAGCTAAAAATTTCCAATTAAAACTTTTTTATAATAATTCAAATAAACTCGACGATACAATAATTTCGGACCTGGATTGTTTTAATATATATATTTTTCTGAGTAACAGTTATATATTGCCGAAGCATCTGGTATAATTTATAATTTATAAAAACTTTTCAAAAGCGGTCAATCAAATCTCAAAATCCTGGTTTTATGTTTTCTTAAGGGAAGCATAGTTATCAAAGAAACATTAACTTCAAAATTACTGCATCGTTAATTTTATGGAATTGTTAGAATTCGTGCTGGTGACCTCGTAAATCGTTTCTTAAAATCGTTCCGCGATTCATTTTATAGTGCATTTTAAGATTTCATGGGGAACTTAAACTGTAATACGACATTTGAACACATTGAGGCTTTTTACGATTACAATTATTGATCTTTTTTAGCTATTATTAATATAATTCGTTAAACATACATTTATCTGAAAAATGAATCAACAATTCGATTAAATTAAATTAAATTAAATTTTTCTTTATGTGTTATATGATTCATGAAATTATTATAAAAATATAAACTAAATTACAAACAAAATCAATTATAAATAAACAAAGCGTTTATCAGAAATTCATCTTTTAAAACTAAAAAAAAACGATAATTTGTTGTTTCCTGGCGAAGCGGACAAAAGTTGCTACGGATTGTCATTATAATTTTTATCAATTGAGTGATAATGATAGTCCCTTTACTAATTAATCTATACTACAAATGGATTGTCGAGAGAAAGAGAAAATTATTGAAAAAAACGATTATTTATAAAAACGGACTTGGTATTGCTTGATTGGAGTCTTGATCTGCATCTCTGACCCACCATCAAGGCCGGGTGGAAGGAAGGTTGTATGTCTTCCCAGCATAATTGAGTACCATATTTCAATGAAATATTTTTTTCGATATCCGATTAGATCAGTTCTGACTAGATGAAACCCGAACACAATTCGAGACATTCGTGTTGGAGGGTTGAAGATTACCCCAGTTAAAGATTCAGTATTTATTGATGCGTGTTGATATAAATAGTTTTGTGAAGAAATATAAGTAGATTAAAATTGTTTCAGGGATTGTTGGAATATATTACCATTCGATCTGTATAATGAGATACGAAGGGGTATCAAGTTAAGACAATAAAAAGTTGTCAATAATAGATTTATTTGTAATTAAAACTGTTTAGAATATTTTTTTTATAGTTTAGAAGATCTTTTTACAACATTTAATAAATTTGGTTCTTGAGATTTTCTAAAATTTGAAAAAGTCTTACTGCTTAAAATAAATATTCACACTTTAAGTAACAAATATGGTATGAATATATGCTTACTGAGTGGAGTAATTTTAAAATACAAAAAAAATTCAAACAGGTGGAAATCCATTTGTAGAATACAGTTGAATGATAATAATTATATTTCATTGATCTAATAGTGGATATATACCTATTTAATAGCTCTATAGCTCTTTTTTTTAAAACATTTACTTTCTTTAGGAAATCGATCTTGAAATTAATAGTGTAATATATATATATATTTATGTTTTTGTATTTATATTTAATGAGCTCAATAGGTATATAATTAAATTATTTTCCAATTGTAGAAACACACCTAATTCAAAGCTGAAACGTGTTGCATATCGTAAAAATGTCTGTTCAATATATATATATACACTTTTTATCAAGATGTTATCACTTAATGACTATACAAATGTACAGATTCACGATTTGTTGACGAATGCATTGGGAGACGACATTATTAAAATTGGAAGAGTTCAAGTATTAGATAAAGATTTTAAACATGAAATAAGAGTTAGGTTGACAGAAAGATAAGACTTTGAACTCGGAAGAAAACATTACAAGAATCGCAGAATTGTTAGATGAAGATGATCGTATTTCGATTAGAGACATCTAGCTGGACCGACTGGGATCTCAAAAGGTTCACTTAAAGAAATTGTATGCGAAGAACTTGGAGAGACCAGTGTCATGGTAAGGTCTGGGTACTTGATTGGCAATTCTTCTTAAATGTTGTCCGTACTTCAAATATAATAAAAATTGGCAAAAAGAAAAAATGGTGAAATGTTGTTCGGCCCATAATTTTATAAAAAAATCTGTAAATGCTTTTGCAAAAGTAAGTTCTTTCAATTTAGAATATATTGTGAGTTTTTCTTGTCGTATATGCTATTTTTATAACTATATAGTATGTTATTCTGGAGTATGTCAATTAAAGTAAGTCAATAAATTTTAATTTGGTTATATCAGACGCTGCCTTACGTTATAGCAAAGTAGTTTCATTGCCAATCTAGAAAAGTTTATAATTACGATATCTATGGGAACACCATAATCTCAACTAACAGAAGAAGCTCAACAGAGATCAAAACTGCCAATTCCTATGTTGAACTAAATTCTTGCTCAAAAGGAGAATTAAAAAAACATCATTCGTACTCTTTCCACCACAAAACACTATTCGGCAATGGGTATACCATTTGATAGTGCTGGTTATGCAATAAGTAGACCCAGCACCCCACGTAAGAAGATCGATCTCATAAAAAAGTATTAAATCATAAAGTTGTTGTTATCGACTTCAAAGGGATGCGTTATTCTGAAATTCTAGAGGATGGAGGCAGTATTAATGCCGAACGATACATACTATTCATGAGGAACCGTCTACATCTGAACGAGTATGTTTCATCTATGACAATTATTCCTCGTCCTAGTTTTGCTCGCAACTAAATTATTTTGATTTTTTAATTAAAACAGACATTTTATTAACATCCACGTTTTAGAGTTAATATTATTTGGACAACACACATTCAGATCGTTCAATACATCGATTTCAAAATATAGATTGTATGTACTAAATATAGTGCTCTTATTCAACTTCATACCAGATTGAACGGGTTATTGAATCTCTTGAGGATTATCTCAAAAGGATGTACCAAATGTCTGATGACTCAGCTTTTTTCCTATACTCCTGAAGTCTGACTGTTCGGAATGGATTAGGGGCTTGGTGATTGATGGCATTATGAATTGGTTGATTAATATAGATTGGAGTACTGTTTAATGAGAAAAGGAATTAAGTTTCTACGAGGCAAAATCCTGTCAAAAATGGCTTAAGGAGTAGTTTTAAATAGATTAATAATAAGTTATTGTTAAACTGAAAAAATAGATCATTGCCCAAATACTAAAACATATAATAACAAAAACTGAAGCATGGTGGATGATGGATGTTTCAGAAGGAAAACTTTAATACATTCCAATATATATTGAAAAGGTTGGAGGCTCAAATAAAAAGGAGCTCTAATTATAAAGCACAAATTATTGTAGATTATATATTCTACCGGTCAATTTCACAGTTGCAAGAGAGTACTTAATTATATAAATAATTTATTCTCAATTACTTAAATACATATATAATATTAAATAATCATAAATATATAATTTAATGATATTTTCTTTCCTAAAAAATACATAAAAATGTTCCACGTATAGTTGAAACAACTAAATATTTTCACAATTTTTTAATCATATTAAGCCCAATTTTTACTGCTCTGATGTCTAGGGATCTGTGTAATTAATTAAAAATTATTGTCGTCGGTATGTTGAGAAAAACATTTTTCTGTTGTTGTTGGAAGTGTAATTGAATCATTTGCTATTTCCTTAAAAATATATATGTAATGATAATATTACGCAAATTTGGGAGTTGATACCATCATCTAAAATAAATATACCTACACTAATATCTGCCTCCATCGATGTATCTATGGTTCAAACTTGTGCGCAAGTTTGAACCAAACTGCACAGTATTGCCATACTATTATTGAAATTCTCGAAATTGTTTCACACCGTACAAAGATTTAGTCGTCCAATACTTTCAGATAGATTGTCGTTATTTTTATTTAAAAGGTGTTTTTGATCGTGTATAGAATACGTTCTGCATATGGCGGCGAAAATGAAATCGCTTTCATTATTATAGGTAATAAAATTTGAAATGGTTCATTTAATTTATTGTGACTCGTTTTATAACTGCGGCAACTGACGTAAACTTAATTAAATCCTTTTCTCTTTTTACTATATTATTCTACTTGCATATTTATATTTTGGTGACTAAAACAATACATATTTATATGTCTCGTCTGCATATCATAAAACATATTTTTAACTTTTAAACTTTCGATATATTAATTTATAGATTATAATTTATAAAATATATTTTTTCCATTTGTAAATTTGAAAAAAATTTTTAATCAAGACTTTATTTTCATTCCTAAAATTAATTTGATAAAGTAAAAATGGTTATCGTTTTTTGTATATTTTTTGCATGAAACAAAATGTGGTGTTTGTGGAAAGCAATATTAGTTCTGAATATTTTGTAAACGGAATGAAATTTGGACAACTGTTTCGGTGTAGTTTTATAGGATGTTCCGGTAGTCTAAAATGTTCATCATGATATATTTTACGGTAAGTATAGATATAGTACATACCACTGTTCCACGATTTTTGGGAAAGCCTGGAAATGAAAGAGTGCCGCTAAAGTGGAACCGAAAAAAAGGACAGTTGGTGTTTTGATCTTGGTGATCGCAGAGCTAAGATGACATCCAATATTCTGTCCTCGGAATCCTCTGGACTGATTTTTCATAAACCCATATGTTTTGCACCCAAAAAAAGTTCAATGGAATAAACTTATTGAATAAAAAAAGTACAAAGTGGATGGATTTGGACAGATGCAAATCGTCTCCATATTTTAAAGTGATTAGCTGATTTACTGATAACTAATCACTGGAATGGATACATGGCAGGATCTATTTAAAATCCATGTTAAAGGAATAAATGTCACGCTGAAAGCCAATCTGTCAACTGGTCTTGTTGACATTGGCCGGCTATATATATTGTATAATGTAAAGCGTTTTTAAATAAAGCTTATTATAAATATATTAGCGGCTGAAAAATCCTAGAAAAATAATTATGCACTATGATTTATTATTTTATAAGTTCCGTAAAATTCTTTTCACAAATAGCTCTTTTTTGAAATATTTTAAAATGTATAATTTTACATAACTTTATTTTAAAATTATTTAACAATCAACAAATCAATAAAAAACCTTTTCGCAATCTTTAAAATATATTAAGAAATATAGATCAGGTAATCTGTGTATTTTTCAGATACATTTAAATCTGGTCATACTTTGAAAAAAAAGTAAACTTGAGAATAGCTTTTGGCATTTAAAATAAATTGTAATCGCCAATTTGTATTCATTTTCAGTATAGTAAACACTTTCTACCATTAACCAAAACCCATCCCTTGTCTTGTCACAGGTCCTCAACTACTGCCCCAAGGACATGAAGGCTGATCTCTGTGTCCACCTCAATCGAATGGTCTTCAACGAGCATCCCGCCTTTCGCCTGGCCAGTGACGGCTGCTTGCGCTCTCTGGCCGTCAACTTCCAGACGATCCATACAGCCCCGGGCGACCTTATTTTTCACAAAGGGGAGAGCATCGACCAGCTCTGTTTTGTGGTTTCTGGGTCATTGGAAGTCATTCAAGATGATGAGATTGTCGGTATCCTAGGTATCCCATTTCCGATAAACTTTAAATAGTGTCATGAAAATAAATATATCTTCCTATACTTAATTAACTACCTAGTGGAAATAGGTTGGAAGTTAATTTATTTGTTATGTTGTGGGCAACTATAATGAAGTGCTTTGTCTTCAGGAAATAAAAATATATCGCAGGATGAATAATTTTAATTGTCTTAAAATTAAAAATGTTTAAAATATTTTTGCATTTATTAAAAATAGGTCATGATGAAATTTGGATATTATTTGTCTATTACAGGCAAGGGGGATGTGTTTGGGGAGGCATTCTGGAAAGACCCGGGCCGGGTGAGTCATTCAAGCGCTAGCGTACGAGCTCTGACTTACTGTGACCTGCATGTCATCAAGAGGGACAGTGTCCTCGAGGTTTTCGACTTCTACTCGGCGTTTGCAAACAGTTTCGCCAGAAATCTAGTTCTCACTTATGATCTTAAGCAACGGGTAATTGACAACTTTGTTAAACTTTATCGTTAAAAGGAGGATATTTCTATAATTGTATCGCTTTTATAAACCTAAATTGCAGCTGTTAAAATATAGTTAAGGATAAATGTAAGCAGAATGGGAACTTTACAAATATGCTAAAATTGTTCACTTGCTTTTTAAATATCATTTTCAATAAAAAACGTAACATTAAAATTACTGCAATTAAATTTTTTGATTGGTTTAAATTAAACTTTTAATTGTATAGCAATCACAATTTTAAAATACGACTAAATTATTGCTAATTTTCAATTTTATCGAATCAAATTTAAATAAAAGTTGAACAATTTATATTGAACCGCATTAAAAAGATCAGAATATAATTAATCTTTTTGGATTAATTAAACAGATCATTTTTAATGTTTTAGCCATAGATATTATCGATATAACCATTCGAGTAAATTCATAAAAATGTAAATGTTTTTTGTTAATTAATATGTTAAATTAATTACAATTCGACATTTTTATATTAACAGTAGATTAAAATATTATAGTATTTTTATTGGTGCTTGCCAACATTAAAAAAATTAAATAACCTTTTATATTATTCAGTAACACATCATTACACTTCTTCTATATCTATTGTTTTATTTTTCTTTAGATGAATATCTAGTCCTCAAAACTTTTAATTTCTTAATTTTTCTTCAATGTATTACAACCACTATTATTTTCCTAGGGATCGTTGCAATTCAATGCATTTAGAAGAATCTTAGAATGTCCTTTTGTATATGTATATAATTAAAGAGCTTGCAAAGGATGACCATATATAGTATACAAGTTTGTGAAACAGTATACACTTTACTATGTGTTGTAGTGTTGTTTTGTCTCTGAGATAAAAGAAGAAGAGGCCTGGGAATACAAAGAATTGAGAGTACACTATTAAGCTCTCCGACGTGTCTGTGTGGTGTACAATCTTCTTAAATTAATCTATTAATTAGCCTGAATTGATACTGCCCTCAGGATCAATAGATCATGTTTCTTATGTGGTCGTTTGATAGAAATATTTCCTTTGTATGGAAAGTGAGAGTAAACACCACGTAAAACGATGGTTAATTAGTAGATTTCCTCCAGTTTTGATTAAGAATGGATTTAATAGTTTACAGATATACACAGCTAATTAAATTGCTGCAAAAATAAGGGCTACTAAATACTTTAATAATTTTCGTGACAGAATTTTTAAAAATAAATATTGAATAATTCGTAAAACGCGTGCAAAGAAATACAATTAGGATGTATTCACGAATTTCTGAATCACATTTCCAGAAAAAAATATTATTTGTACTTGAAGCTCTATTTCGAAATTATTATCACATTAAACTCAGGTCAGTTTATGAATAAAGCAGACCAGGTTTGTTAATATGTCAGTCTGCCAATATAATTAAGAACATAAAGAAGAGATGTTCCAATAATTAGATTATGGATCTTTTCAAGAGACATTAAGCAATAGTTCGAATGTTCAATGCTCTTTCCCTAATATATCATGGCCCGGCATTGATACATACAGCAAAGATACACATAATGAGAAGTTGCCTTTTGCGAGTATATTCAAACTATAATTAAACTAATGGAGAAAAAATTTATTGGGTTACAATAAATATTAAGAATATTTTTAATACTAAAATTGTTCACAATTAATTAAAAATATATAATTGCGATTATATCATGCAAAATGTCTAACTGGATAAAATAAGTTACAAATTATGTTATTCCTAAAGGTAAAGGCTATATTCTCTTTATATATATATATTTATAAATATTTAAAATAAAATATTTATTTTTACTTAACTAAATTATATGTTACTTATACCTTCATTAGCAAAATAAAAATAAATTCATTACAAATTACTAAAATAATTATTAAAAAATATTTTGAAAATAAAATTCTGTTCACAGGATTCAAAGATTTCGACTAGACAAGATTGAAATCATATCAAATATTAGCGTAAAGCAAAATTTTATATCTAATATAAAATTTATTTCTTTTTAGAAGTAATTTTCTACAGTGTGTTCCATAGTTCGTAGGAACTTGTGAAACATACTTCACAAGTTAAATAGTACAATTTTTTCAATTGGAAGGTCATGCTGTATCTTAAATAAATAAAAAGATATGATATTTTAGAAAGCGATTTTATGTCCATAACATTTTGAACAGATTTTGAACCCCCAAAGTCATTTGACAGTGTCAATTTATTATTTTATTTTTAAAATTTTTACAGCGCATCTTCCGGAAACTAACCGACGTAATTCGAGAAAAGGAGTTAGCAGAACGTCGCAAAAACGAGCCCTCAATCGCTGAACTCAACGCCGACCATCCAGTGCGCAAACTATTTTCTCGCTTCAAGAAAATTGGAGGTGGCAGCGGCGGTGGGAATGGGTCCCCAAGCCGCAGCTCAACTCCGGACGCAATCACCCCAAACGAGTCGGCCACCAACGTGAATTTGCTGGGCGGCTCCTCTCCCTCGGGAAGCGTCTGGTCTGTCAACGACCCCACCTCCAAGTGGTCCCGTCTCGGCTCTCCCATGGACGAGGATGTTGTTCAGACTGAGCTGATGGGAGGGACACCAGCTATGAGTAGTGAGGCAGGAATACCCCCTCCTGCAGCTTCAATAAGTGTCCCCAAGCCTGCACTTCCACGACCGACTTCCAAATGGGGTCGACTTATCTCCAAACAACGAACCATTCACGAAGAAGAACCCTCGGGTGGTGCAAACCAAAAACTGTTACACAAACAAGAACCTCAAGTTTCCGCTCAGTCAACAGCATTTTCCGCCATTGCAACTTCAAATCCATCAATTGTTGACTCCCTACGAGAAATTAGGTCTGAATTGAGGACAGAAATTGACAGTCTTCATCGTAAGATGTCCTCCGTTAACGATCAAATACAGACTCTCATCCAGCGATTTGATCAACAGCACCAACCTCAGAGGAAAGCAGGGCATCCGTACCAGTCCTTAAGTGGTGATCCCTTATCTTCTCGTGGTGGGAGCTCTGAAACCCACGTGACGCTTTGCGATCATTGCGGTGGGGAGCGAATCAGCGACAACAATAATTCGTCCTGTAGTCCCGACTCCAGTGAAGTAGTCACGCCGACAACCGAGCGAAGAGTTAGCGGCGGCTCTCCGCCAAATCTTTCCGCCGCTTTCTCCTCCTCTTCAGCGGCTTCGTCAGTCACTTATTCTGGTGACCTTGATCGCCCTTCCTCCCTTGATAAAGCCTTGCCAATTCCTCAGTCAACAATTAATACTGTGACGTCAGTAGGAACCACACCAGCCACAACCTTTAGTAATCAGTTGAGACAGCGCTTGCAACTTAGTCATTCAGATCTCGTATAGATCTCGTTTATATCTCATATGTTAAGATCTTCGCAAAAAGATCTAATTGTAAACTTTGTACAATTAGAAATCAATTCATAGGTTCTAATACCTCATTCATAAACCAACTGCCAAATAAAATTAGATGTAATATTTCAGTATTTTTCTACGAGAATAATTAAAATTATTTATTTGTTTTTACCTCAAATCAAATGCTTGAATTATTTAGAATTATATGATTTGACCCCCCACCCCAAGCACTCAACAAAGAAAGCCTTTGCCAAAGTATCTAAGTCAATTAAAACCAAAATCAAGATCCCTTTCAAAAGCCAAGTTCCTTTACCCACTCCAATGTTTATGACTGTGTTATAACTCCTTCAGCTGCTGTGTTATGCGCCCTGTAAATAATTTTATTGAATTCGGCTTGTTACTTACAGAGTCTATACTATAATAGGGATTTGTCGTTCTAAAAAAGAATTCTACAATATACGTATACACATTAACATATAGAGTTGATGCAGTGAAATTACTAATAGAAGTTTTTGTGTGTTTATTTTTAATTAGATATATTTCCGTTTTTCTAAAATTTACTGTTAATTTTTTTCCCAATTACTGCTTCTCTCTGTGAAAATAGAAAATGAAATTGTCTATTTAACTCAAATTTCTATCAAATTTTATAAAATACAATATTTACAATTCTACACACTATGTAGGATGTATTATATATTTACCGTTTCACGGTGTTTTATAACATAAGCCTCCAGTAATCCATCAGCTAATATTTAATTATTTTAGTTTGAAATTTACAGAAACTGAATAGATTTTATTATTACATTTTTTAAATGTTGAGTTCTGAAGGACTACAGGACCTGGCCATTTTTATGTAATATTCTTGACCTGATCATGATCTGTTTCTGTCCAAAGCTCTTGAAGTGAACGTATACTAACTATTCCTTTTTATATATATATTTACCTTTCTCATATAGTACTAACAGTATTATGAATAATATATGACAAAATATATTTTCTTTCTGTGATAATAAGTACGCACGCTATTACAACTCAGCAGAAAGTTGGTAGAATTTGTGCCCGGAAACAATTTATGCAAAAATTATTGCAAAACTAAAAACGGTTACATTTTAAAATCTGAAATACAAATATTTATTAAAAGATATTATACAATAATTATGTAATTTTTCAATAAGCGTAACATCACTGAAATATATTGGAGACTAAACACTATATATTGTAAGCAAATAAAACTAATTTTTATTTTTTTAGAAACGGACACAAAATCTGCTCATAATTATGTGTGTATTTTATTTCTTTAACAATCTAATTGAATACTATATATTTTCCTATGTACTAACTACTACATATGATCAATACCTACTATACATATATGCATAATGTATTGATTTTTTCAATTTAAATTTCCACATACAATAAGAACAGTAACAGATGTCTTATAAGGCACCGTTTTTTCCAAAAATTAAAATTTCTTATTTTTCTTTGTTACATCTGACGGATTTAATCAAGGGAATATTACCAAACTAATAGTTTACTTGAATTAAATTAGTTATTTTATAAAAGGTAATTAACAGTCAACTTTAGACAATTTTTGTTTTAAATTGTATATATTATCTGTGTAAAATTATATATAAAAAATGTCATATCACACCAAAAGGTTTCTGAGACACAACTCAATGTAAAGTATTATTTTAATTCGATAAAAATTCTTTATTTTACGATAATAAAATGTTTTTATAAATATCATATATCATATAATAACAAACAAATAAATAAATTTGTAATATAAAATAGATAGAAATTAATATCAACATTAAAAAAATTATGAAAATTTTATGTAGGTAAATATTTGTTTTCATAAAATCGCTAAAATATTTCAAAATTATTTAAAAGGTGTATTTAAATGCATTAAAAGGAGTTTAAATTATAATATGAAATCATGTTCCTAACCATTATTTAAAAATCTGTTTCTTCGGGGGTACGTCATAATTTGAATAGCTATCAAAATTACAAAAATATAGTTTTATCAAATATTTCCGGATTAAAACACTATGAAACTAACGGATTAAACTACATTAAATTCATTTTTTATATTGCTTTTAATTGGGTTAATTTTCTATGGAAAATGTTTTTTATTTTACCTTTTAATAATATTATTAATTTAATATATTGCCTAGTTTTTGAAAAATAATCTAATTAATTTTTGTAATAAAGATACTTTTAGAATACTGCTTAATTATTGTTTTAAATAATTTATTTACAATGAATAAAATAAGTTCAATGACATTTTAGAATAAATAAAATAATTTTAATAAAAGTTATCATCTTTCTACAAAACAAATTTATAAGACTAATATATTAATAAATACATATGTAGTTGTTAATATTATAGTTGATAACAATTTAATAATAACAAAATTATGACCCATTACACCAATTTTTAATTTGTGTAATATTCGTGAACTGATTATGATCTGATTATGATCACATCTCCTGAAATATACGAATCAAAAATTGAAATATTCTAAAAAATTATAAAAACAAATATATTCTTTAGTAAAAAAAAGCATTTTTATCAAAAATATCAAAATACAATTTTTATAATAATATAAAGTACGTTTTATAGAAAGTCTCTTAGAAATCTTATAGTTTATCGATATTAATTAAATTTTAAAGATTCCTTTTATTTATATTTTATTATTTATAGAATTTAACAATAGTTAAAAATTGTAATGGTTTTCTACTTTTAAATAATTAATCAATTTAGGTTTGAGGATTTTACAATAAAATTGACCAATATGGATTTATTTGGCGGGAAATTGTTTTTTAATAATCTTAAATGATCAATATTTTTAATATTTTTAATATTTCAATATTTTCAAGATTTTTTGATATTAACTACAGTATGTTACATATTTTAGTCGCCAAAAATGTAGAATAAATTGTTAATACCGATATTTTTACCAAAGATTTTATAAAATCCAGAATTATTCATAAAACAAAAGTAAAACTCAAAATAGAACGATTTATATATTATTTGATTCTCTAATTGGTACAATAATTAAATAACAGTCTAAAATGGTTATTATCATAATAAAAAAGAATTTATAATGGTATTGGTAAAAATTTGCGAAACTCAACAAAACTCTAACATCAATTCATTTTAGATGACAATTAGAGAGGAAATTTAATTTAATACATAAAAAACTGTTTGGTATTCTTTAATTTCTTTTTTTAGTAGCCCTCCACTTCAAAGCCATCATCAACTTTAAGACACATCTCATAAGGAATGCAATATGATCCATCTTTTAAATGTGGCTGAAAACACAGCAAGCAGACATCCTTATAACAGCCAGTGGTTCTTATACACTTAATTATTTCGCAAGCTTCTTTACATGGATCGTAAGAATGGGAAAATACTGATGAGAAAACTCCAATGCAAATTATTGCGAAAGTGAAGACCATATTCTAAAAGTATTAAAATGATATATGTATAAATAATGTTCCGTAAACTTATTCAAGTTTAATATTATTGGATTATTAATTATATTGGATTTAGTTCAACAAATGTCATTATCAAATTAATTTAACAATCGGATGGGGCAATTTAACATAGCAAATTTTAGATTTAGTTAATTATTTCACTAATAAATATTCTAAAAAAAATTAAAAAATCGGAAATTTTCGAATAAACTAAAACGTTTAATGTGAATGTATTCAAATATCTTACAAATGAAAATTTAATATATATTATTAGTAAATATTATGATTGGGACCTATAAAATATACACAACAACTTAAATTATTTAATCCAATATATATATTTAAAAACTTACACAAAGAAAATTTATTTTTTTAACATGTAAAATTTATATAAAACCAGTTATTTATTTATAGCATTTTAGTAATATAGATATTTTGATCGGACTATCACTGTTGACCATTATAGATATTGTATTTATATATATATATAATTTAAACTTAAATAAAATATATCTAGGCTGTTAACTTTATATCATAGATATTGTATATAAGATAGAGATATAAAATTTAGTATATCTATATGTATGTATATACTAGGTAATAGGAGAATGCAATAATAAGAGTGCTGTTCTTAATATAAAGTATTATATATATTATTTATTTTATATATATTATGGTGAGTATATCTAAATATATAAATTATTATGTGTTTATCCGAAATAAACTATAATTATATTGAAATATATTTTACGTTGTGTTGTATTGATTTTCAAATTATGATGGATTTGTATAATATACCCCAATTAAGTAGCCTCGATTGTTCAGCGAAACGTTTCCCAAAACGTCCCGAATATCCTATAGGAAAATTCGAATGCAGTCCCCAGAACGACCTACAAACATCCCATTTGAACGTCCAAATGTGATTTTCGCAAAACGTTCGCCGAATATATATATATATATATTTATATATCTCAGCTTAACTACTGTTATGGAGTTGAAGTAGAATATTCCGAAACAATTATATGACTTTAAAATATTGGTTAAATAGTTACATGGATTAGCACTAGCTATAATAGTGTGTACATAATTATAATAAAATATGTTTAATAAATCAAAATCTGGCGCTGGTAAGTATAAATAATATTTAGCTGTGAAATGTTTTATCCAGACTTAAAAATAGGTAATAAAGGCTTTTAGTTATTTTGTGCATACGGTAATAACATATCATATAACTTAATTGCAGGATGTCAACACTATGCATTTTTCATTCGACTTTTCCTAATGTTTTTTTATGCGATTTCTTTATACACGATTTTGATATTTTGATGTAATTTTCATTCAATTTTTTATCGAATATAAACTAAAAAGGGTTGAACTTTTAAATAAATTTGAAAATCACATGAACAAAATTATAAAATTTTGCAAAAAAACAAGAAAATCTGATGGAAAACTCATCGTGTGGACGCGCATTAGCAAAATATTATAGATAATTTCCTCAACCAATAAAAAAAAATGTTTATTTTTTATTTTTTTAAAATTATTACCAATATAATAGCAGTGTTTGTAACTTTCAATATCAGCTTTTCTTAGTTCGTGTACAATTGGGGACGGATAGCGCTTATTGCAGTTTTAATAAAATCATATTTTTGTTTAAAAAATGATTGTGCCTTAATTAAAATTTATTTTAAAATTTGTGATTTGTCAAAGATGTCTTCACAAAGGACAAAAAGGAGAAATATTTTACGTTTAGTAGATGATAAAATCACAAATCACAAATCAAAAAACAATATGCGCATATTGTTTTGTACAAATTTCAAATCTAATTGTTTAAATTAGGCGAAAAACCAATTGCATCAATTAAATTTCACATGATTTCGGAATATGGTCGATAATTCGGTTCAGGAATTAATGTATACTATAATAATATTTATCGTCCACATCAATGACTTAAAATATATATTATTTATCAGCTAGAGACGAGCAAATTTGCGGACAGTTTGAACCACTGACTTATATATTATTTATCTAGACCGCAAACTGATCAAAAAAACGTCCAGAGAGCATTTTAATTATACACAGTATTAGTTTCGTTTTAAAGTGTGTTTCCAATAAATATTAATCGATTAATTATAAATTTAACTAGGTAATCTTAAAGAGTTCATGTTGAACTTCCACCTATCAATTTGGTATTGAATATCGATATAGATATATTCCTCCGATCGGCGGACGTTTATTACTATTGAATATTGGTCAATTTGCCGGTCTAGATAATTAATATATAAATCATTGATTATCTATATCGATAATCAATAGGAAATTCATGGGATTTCAATTATATACGTATTAGTTTTGATTAAAAGAGGGTATTTAATCAATATATATAATGATCAAATTAGCCTATTAAAATATATAATATGATTTAATACCTTATTTAAAACGAAACTAATACCGTATGTAATTGAAATACGCTCTGGACGTTTTTTTGATCAGTTTACCGGTCTAAATAAATAATATATAAGTCAATGGTCAATATTCACTGGTCACTGTTCAATATTCAATAGTAATAAACGTCCGCGTAGGAATATATCTATATCAATAGTCAATACGAAATTCAACGGTGTTAATAATGCCTTTCATATAATATATACAGTTAGTAATACAGTTACATATACAGTTAGTAATAGTTTCGTTTTAAAGACTGAGAGAATTCAATCAATATATAATGATCAATTATATACCGTATATAATTTAAATGCGCTCTGAATGTTTTTGATCAGTTTGCCGGTCCAGATAAATAATATATAGGTCAATGAGAAAATTTATACATTATAAGAAATACATATATATATTTGAAGTATATAAGTAAATTAATTATAATTTATTAGTATATATAATTATTTATAAAAATTTATATTTCTAATTATTTCTATGTATATAATATATGTACCTATATATAACTAATTTATATATATATATAGCGATTATATATAATTAATACGTATTGAAACTTTGCATTAAATATATATTATTCTTTTTCACTTTGTAAATTTTTTTATAGACCCATGTATACAACGTGATTCAAATACCTCTCACCATACAGTAACTCGCCATTTAACGCTTGAGGAAACAGCCCCACACCCACACTCCACCACCATCGGCATCAGAGTTTCATTGTTAATATATATTATCGGCTACTAAATGTATTTTTTAATATATAATTCTTATTAGTTCTCAAGCTCAACATTTTTTATTTTTTTCAAAAGAGTAGTCTTAATATAAATAATTAAGAGTAGAAAAATACAAATACAATTATAATTTTTAAAATAATTAATTAACTGTTTTAATGTTTAGAAATATATATAATTTGATCCCTTTTATCTGAACGTTTCATTTTTACAGCTGATATTTACGACAAAATAATTTTTTTCTTTTAATTCTATAATTTAATAATGTCTTCAATGGAAATTGTTAAAGCAGGGGATCTATACAGAAGAAGTGAGTGAATTAATGCAAACCTTCTTTTTAAAGAAAAAACAGTTCCAAAAGACTGAAATAAAAAAGAACGTATTTTTTGTATTTGGTATACTCTAGGAAATAATGTTTTTTATATTTTTGCAATCAAGATGTATACATATCAATTATTGGTATATTACTATCAAACTTCAATATTCTATGATTTTTGGAGGATTATCAAAATTTATGAGTTACATATATTTCTTGGCCAGCCTTCATTTCATGTAGCTCTAGAAGGATACTTCTATCATACAATCAAGAATTTTATATATTTTATATATAAGGCAAAAATATGCAGAGAACAAGACATTGAATGCAGACTTCTGACATGAACTAAGTATTAGTAAACTTAGTCCTTTTTGATATCTTAAGTCATTATTAATTTGTTACTAAAACCAAATTAATATAACTAATGTCACTATATTGCTAAAATTTGTCTTTTCTTTTTACTAACCTTTTTACTCTCTGTCTCTTCTCTTGGTCGGTTTTAATATTATTCTCTGCTTTTGGTCTCTAAATGTTGATATTGTCCATGTATTACCATGGTCCTCACCAGTCTGGAATTTTTTAAGGTTCTGAAACATCTTGAATTTTAACATTTTTATCGAATTTTTACATTTTCAAGAATTTTTAATTAATAATATCACTAGGTATGTAATATTTATCTGTATAAGTGCATAAATATAAATATCAGCATGCTGAGCTGCCATTAGGTAGTTGCCAAGCACATCCTCTGTGGATGCAGAGGGGTCCACATCTCTGGCATGCTGAGCTGCCATTATGTAGCTGCCAAGCACATCCTCTATGAATGCAGAGAGGTCAGCATCTCTGGCATGCTGAGCTGCCATTAGGTAGGTGCCAAGGTGCCATTACTTGACAAAGCTGATAGTTCCATAATAGTTAGTTACTGTTCAATGATACATTAGTTACCTGACACTCTAGGGACACAAATATTTTTATAATTGTTAATATTGTTATAAATCCTCCAAAAGACACTTGACATTTATTTACTAACTGGTATTTGATTATGTATACAGTTTTATGAACATGTTTTAGTTTATAATTATGTGTATCTTTGTTTTTAAATATAGTGGGTGGAATGGATGGCTATGGGGTTACCAACAATTATAAAATAACTTTTAATCTGAAATCTTCATTAACTTTTGTTGGACATTCTAGATAATTAAATGATGATTTCTTATTTTATTGAACATCTATGGATTAATTATCATCACATGTCATGTAAATATTTTCCTCAATAAAGTGGGTGGAATGGATGGCTATGGTGTTTCTTTTTTTTATGATTGTTTGAATGTTTTTATACTTCTGCATCTCTGATGAAGTACTTGGGGGTTGAGGGTAGTTTAGGATTTCTTCCATAAACAAGTTGGTATGGTGAAAAATTCATAGCTGAGTGTTTTGATGTCCTGTAATGATAAACTTATAAGGGAATCGGCTTGTCCCAATCCTAATCTGTCAAGTTCAAGTCATTCTTATAACCATCTCTCACATTGTGTGTT
>JAUZNC010028625.1:0-21532 GCA_034780395.1 Vannuccia rotundouncinata | reverse complement strand
TAGCCTTACTGTTACAAGTTTAAAATATCTTTTGAATTATACAATTGACTACAGTTTATAATAACTTGGCATCAACCATGTTGTTGTTGTTTTTGCTTGTGTTTAGAGATAAGAATTTTTTCTAAATGCATTCGCTTGTTTGGTATGCATTTGTCTACATCCGTCCATGCTAATTCATTGTTCTGTGATAAACGCCAAATATAGGCAAATCAATTCAATTGTACAATTATTATATTTTAACTGGGTATATTGTGACTTTCTTTATATTATAAATTTCAAACTATATTTTTAACGATAAACATTTTATGTATTATGTCTATTTTTATAAATATATTATTTTGATTCTCAAGATTCACTTATTGCTCTTAAGTTATTGTTGTAGACATTGTTGACGCAGAAATGTTGCTAGGGAATATATATGCAGGTTGTTATAACCGTGCAGTGTGGATACCTACTGTTACTAGTAACATCATACTTAAACCTTTTTTTATTAACTAACCTACACTAGCTCGTTCTTATACAAATTTATATAGTTTTAATTTTCATGTAAATGCTTTAAATCCTGCCCATTTGCTTGTCTGAAATCTATTTTTATACTATTATACCGATATGTGACCATTTCTTGCCCACAACGATTCCGATCAGATGTCCAATCTATGTGTTATAGTATACTATAGTTAACTATCTATGCATATACCAGACATAAATTGAAGCGTACAGGTCCTAATAAACGTGCGGATAGGAATTTATATAAAATAAGCGTACGTGTATGACCGTACAGAGTGGAATTTAGCCATGCATGCGATCGCTTATTTGAACCATAGAGTAGGCCAAACTATTCCAAACAGACATCTAAATAAGAATGAGTCGAAATTCGAATAAATAATCAGATTGTTTGTATATATTACATGTCGTGTTTAAGTTGTTCAGACAAAATATAATTTTAATTGAGTAAATTAGCGTGCAATTCTGACAATTGTAAAATATAATAAAATAATTAAGCCTACTCATTTATAAATTATAATTCATGCTGTTCTGTATTCTATTTTTGCTTAAGTATAATTTATACATTTAAATTTCACGTATTTTATGTTAACCTAATTATTGTTGATATATTTCGAGTACATTAATTAATATTTAAAAAAAGCATCTTGTGAAATATGGATCACCAAGATATGATTTTTCCGTGTTTTAACAGGATTTTTGCTTGTTTAGACAATATATCACTTTTTAAAACTGTATAAAAGCCTAATTATTTTGTGAATAAAACCTTTTTACTGATTCATAATTATTGTACCTAATATGGCGAGTGTGTCAGAGAGGAACATAATAAAAAAATATACAATACCTACGCCATTATTGTATAAAAGTATATTTTTAGAAATCTTAGAACACCAAGCTTTAAAGCATTTTAAAAAATGTTGTCTTAAATTATTAAATTAGACCAATACCTTTTCGAATTAGGATAATTTACATATAATTCAATTTTATATATGTTTAGTATAATGTTATGTAAATTCATTTCGATAAATTGAATAGTTTATTAATTAAACACAATTTGTAGAAAATTCGTATTATTGGATGAATCATGTCATCTGTTATTTTTTGTTCAGTTATTAATTAAATCAATATTGTTAAAATATCTTGAAGTTTTACTTTTCCACTAAATTATCAAGTTTGATCGTCTTCTCGAACCGACAGAGCAAAACTCATTGCATCTGTAATTATTATATAATTATATAACTATATAATTATATAATACGATTGACCTAGTTACGGTTTTTTATAGCTGTTAAATGCGCATGCGTGGCGCACACAATGATATCAACTCAGATGTATTTGAAGAGTATAAAAATTAATGTTTTGAGATCGTGCGTCACTATATTTCTTGTTTGTGTGATTCATTTGTGTTGGGGGTGTTTTTACAATGGTGAGATATTTTCTTATAATTGTTAATAATATTTATTTTTAAAATATAAATTTATAGTGATATAACTAACACATATTGTCTCATTATATATATAATTTTAGGAAGATACTACCCTTTTGAAGAAAGAAAATCTAAAATATAATCGTTCATAGATTGATTGATTAAGTTAAGTATAAAAAATTTACTTTAAATTTATAAATATCGAAACTAATATCTTTTAATATCGTTCGTTTCCTAAATAAATTTTAATTATTTAATATCACTATTTCTGTTTCCTAAAGTAAATACGCGTTTAAAATATTTCCATTAATATTAAACAATTTATTAAATCTTTATTTTTAATTTAAATAGTATATACATTTCGATAATCATTATTTTGTCCACGATTATTATGATAAAATGTTTGAATCGGTTTGTCAGAGCAATCCTTTTCTCTTCAGAATATATCATTGTAAAATTAGCTTAAATAATGGTACTTCCTTTCTAGAAATTAATTTGAACCACTTAGAAAAGACTGCTTGTGTACTAGCATCAGTCAATTCTATGGCAAAAGTGGAGCTCATTTTGATTTCAAGAATGTCCATGAGATGTAAAAAAAAATTTTTCGTGTAAATATTATCAATATGCGTTTCAAAATATTTTATAAGTAATTATATATTTCTTTTTTATTCGATTTTATTATTTATCTTAAATAATTTATCTTAAATAAACATTTAATATCATTCGTTTCCTTATAAGAAAATATGCGTTTTTAAATATTTTAATTAAAATTAAATAATTTAAAAATAAATCTGTTTTAATTCGATTTTATAATTTATTCTAAACATTTTTTTGTTTTAAAATATCGTTTAATTTTGCTTCCTAAAGTAAATTTCAATTATAGTAAATAATAATCGGAACATTTGTTCCTTTGATTCATATCTAAAAATATTCTAGAGAAGGTGCATCTCTAGAGTTTTAGATATGATCTATTGAATATCTGTATTCTAAAGTATATTTCAATTAAAATTAATCATCTCTAGTCATTCGTTTTCTGTTTTAAATTAATAAATATCGAAACTAATATCGCTTAATATCGTTCGTTTCCAAAATAAATTTGAATTAATTAATATCACTATTTCTGTTTCCTAAAGTAAATATGCGTATTAATATATTTCAATTAAAATTAAATAATTGTTTTGATCTTCTGTAATCATCCGTTTTCTTTTTTAAATTTATTAATATCGAAACTAATAATATATTAATATCGTTCGTTTCCTAAATAAATTTTAATTAATTAATAGCACTATTTCGTTTCTTAAAGTAAATATGCGTTTTTAAATATATTAATTAAAATTAAATAATTTAAAATTAATATTGTTTAAATTCGATTTTATAATTTATCCTAAATAATTTTTGTTTAATCAATAATTTACCTCTTCGTTTTCTGTTTTCAAATTTTTAAATATCGAAACTAATATCGTTTAATTTTGTTTCCTAAAGTAAATTTCAATTATAATAAATGTTAATCGGAACATTTGCTCATTTGATTCATATATAAAAATATTCTAGAGAAGGTGCATCTCTAGAGTTTTAGATATGATCTATTGAATATCTGTTTTCTAAAGTAAATTTCAATTAAAATTAATCATCTATAATCATTCGTTTTCTGTTTTTTAATTAATAAATATCGAAACTAATATCGTTTAATATCGTTTCCTAATGTAAATTTCAATTAAAATTAATCATCTATAATCATTCGTTTTCTGTTTTTTAATTTATAAATATCGAAACTAATATCGTTTAATATCATTTCTTAATTTCAATTAAAATTAAAATTAATCATTTGTAATCATTCGTTATTTGTTTTTAAATTTAATATCGTTCGTTTCCTAAATAAATTTTAATTAATTAATATTACTATTTCTGTTTCCTAAAGTAAATATGCGTTTTAAAAATATTTCCATTAATATTAAATACTTTATTAAATCTGATAAAATGTTTGAATCGGTTTGTCAGAGCAATCCTTTTCTCTTCAGAATATATCATTGTAAAATTAGCTTAAATAATGGTATTTCCTTTCTAGAAATGAATTTAAACCACTTAGAAAAGACTGCTTGTGTACTAGCATCAGTCAATTATATCGCAAAAAAGTGGAGCTCGTTTTGATTTCAAGAATGTCCATGAGATGTAAAAATAATCCTTTTTCGTGTAAATATTATAATTATATGCGTTAACAAAATATTTTATAAATACTAATTCATTTCGTTTTAATTCGATTTGACTATTTCTGTTTCCTAAATAATTTTGTATTATCAATAATCAATAATTTAATTTTTCGTTTTTTATTTTTAAATTTATAAATATCGAAACTAATATCGTTTAAACACTTAATTAATTTTAACCTAAATAACTTTTTTCCCAATTTATTTGTTACATTATATTTTTTATTTTGAAATGCATACTAATCCCCAATATTGTCTCATTATCTATATTTTAGAAGATATTTCTGGACATGGCTGAGGACGAAGAAAATTCTGGATGCAGGTATATAAACTTAAAAAATGTATTATAATATATTAAGACATAAAATTTATACCTTTCTGTTCTTATATTCCAGAAACTGTTGTCGTGACGATCTTGAATCTAAACTAGAAGACACGGAATTTCAGATAAGTGAACATTTTCTTTTTTCTTAAATATCCTTATTAAAATGTTTATCTATCTATCTCTCTCTCTCTCTTTTTAAATGTATCTCTTATTTTAATGTATGAATTAATATCTATAAATTTAAATGTTTTAGTTTTTTAAATAAATAATTCATACTTTGTGTTTATTTGAATCGAAATTGTCGTTTAAGATGCACCCTTAATCGATTTTTAGATTTGTCTAAACACATTTAATTAATCTGCACAATTGTAATAAATAAGTTCTAAATAATAAATGATGTTTAGTTTAGACTGGGTTCACCTAGCTCCGGAGTTAAATGTATATAGTATAATACTATTTTTGTCATGGAACCGGTTCGATACATTGATTGTTAGGGGCAAAATGCGTCTAACATTGTGTATGAGGCGACCAAATAGTTCAAAATTAAACATTTTTCTAATCATTTATAAATTAATCGATTTTAAATAATGTTTCTTTTATCCTAAATATTTTTTTAACTTAAATAATTTTCCTCTTTATTTATTTGTTATATTATATATATTTTATTTTAAAATGCATACTAATCCACATATTGTCTCATTAATTATATTTTAGAAGATATTTCTGGACATGGCGGTGGACGAAGAAAATCCTGTATGCTGGTATATAAACTTTAAAAATGTATTATAATGTATATGACATCAAATTTATAACTTTCCTTTCTTATATTCCAGAAAATTTTGTGGTCACGATCTTGAATCTATACTAGAAGACATGGAATTTCAGATAAGTGAACATTTTCTTTTTTCATAATTATCTTTTTTTAAATGTTTATCTATCTCTCTCTCTTAAAGTGTATCTCTTATTTTAATGTATTAATTAATATCTATAAATTTAAAGTTTTCGCTTTTTCAGTAAATATATCATATTTTGTGTTTATTTGAATCGAAAATGTCGTTTAAGATGCACCCTTACTCGATTTTGAGATTTGTCTAAACACATTTAATTAATCTGCACATTTGTAATGAATAATTTCTAAATAATAAATGATGTTTAGTTTAGACTGGTTCACCTAGCTCCGGGGTTAAATGAATATAGTATAATACTATTTTTGTCATGGAACCGGTTCGATACATTGATTGTTAGGGGCAAAATGCGTCTAACATTGTGTATGAGGCTTCCAAATAGTTCAAAATTAAACATTTTCCTAATCATTTATAAATTAATCGATTTTAAATAATGTTTCTTTTATCCTAAATATTTTTTTAACTTAAATAATTTTCCTCTTTATTTATTTGTTACATTATATATATTTTATTTTAAAATGCATACTAATCCTCATATCGTCTCATTATTTATATTTTAGAAGATATTTCTGGACATGGCTGAGGACGGAGAAGATGCTGGATACTTTTGGATAAAGAAAATTCTGGAATTAAACAATTGCAATCAACCTGATAATTAACTGAAAAAGGTATTTAATGCATAAACATTAAAATAAATATATTACTATTAATGTTATTTAATTGTTGGTATATTTTTTTGTATTTTAGCATTGTCGCAATCTTCATAAATTACATGTATTACTACCTTCTCCACTCGGATAATAATTACTCAATGACTTCCTTTCAATTGTGACACTGCTGAACTGAACTCTTAACATAGTATGGATTGATATTATACATTAAAGATTCTTCTAATCATAGACTGAACGAACTCCTTTCAAATTCAAATCAACTGCATACAGCCTTTGTATATGAATGAATACCATTGAAAGAGGTAATAGATAATTAACAATTGTATTTTTAATGTTGTACTTTAAATTAATGACTTGCTCTGTATATTTTTAGATATTCGCAACCATCTCCACTGAACATTCCCGACGTATATCACTCAATGGTTTTCTTTCAATTGTGACACTGCTGAACTGAACTCTTGAACTGTTTCTATTTATGTAAACCATTTTATAAAATCATGTTCTTCTTTTCACTCGACAACTGCTGCCTGTAGGTTGGAGAAATAAATTTTATTATTATAGATAATACATTTTCTTTATTATACAGAAGTAGTAGTGTTTGAAATGCAGTAAAATGGATTTCAATAAAAATTTATTTAATTTGAACAATATTGCCATGCATATCTCGTAAACTAAATCTACCGACCTGAAATTGCTATTTGCGACAAAATGTAACAATAATATATATATATATATGATATAGGTTTAAGATTATCTGTGCATTTTCATTTATTTAATACTTATTATCATTTATTAAAAATACTTTATTTCAATTCAATATTAATTAACGCTTTATAAAATCAGCATAATAATCATTAATTATAAAGAATATGATGTTTATTTATTGTACAAATATAGGATTATTATTAAAATTTTATTAATTGATGTTTTATCAATCCTTTCCGTTGAAAATATCCTTTAATGGTTATAATCAGTTGATAAATTTGGAGAATGATATTATACATTTTACAGTTTTCTAATAAAAAGTCTTATTACAAATTTAGGAATTTTTATAAAATCGCGGTTAATAAAAACAGCCGTTTTTTTAAATCCGTACTATAAAATCGAACTTTCTGTATATTGAAAATTTTATACAAAATATTTATTAAATTGATTGCCCAAATAATTGAACGATTCTCGATTTCAGAATTTATTTCTTTGTGGGAGGTTAATAATTAAATCATATTCTATATCTACTTTTATTTCACTCAATTTTTTTTAAATTCTGGAAATAAAATCTTGTAAAAAGTTAGATTGTTTTTCAGACAAAATTATATAAAACAACTACACTATATAACAATGAAACCTGCAGTCATAAAAATGTTGTCTAAAATATAGAACAGAAAATGTTATAATCTTAATATCCTGGCGTTTCGAATAATTGATATTTAATAACAAATATTACGTATTATCGAATTTTATTTCTATGTCTCCTATATAATTCAAAAGTCTTGATTTTGAAATGTAGAAAAACTTTATTGATTTAAAAACAACTATCGTTCTTTATTACTGTTCTACATTACTATTCTATATTACATGTAATGTAGAACGATATAAAGGGAGTGAAATTCAAATAACAAACAGACGAAAAAAAGGGAATGAATTTCTAATAACAGACGAATCCCTGATTACCAATAACAAACGTATTTTGTTTACTTAGCCTTGTAGTTTATCGTTACGTTGCAGTTTTGAAAATAGTTCTGTGGCCCGGGATATAGGGTGCTTTCTTTGAGTATTCTCTTTTGAAATTAACTGTTTCATTAAACAGCCAAGTTATCTTTATCATCTGACAGTGATGGAAGCGGGTTTAAAAGATTATGATCCTCATCGTCACGTGACGGTACAGATGCAACAGCGCCCATTGTCTTAGCAAGATCTATAAAGTCATTTCTTCTTTCTTTGACTCTTTTATTCGTTTATAAGTTCCCAATGCATAATTAGAGGAATGCTCAGACACACTTTTATTGTCATTCTCAGAATGATTTTGTCTTAAGATTGTGCAACTTGATACACGTAGGTAATGATTAGTGTATATCTTATAGATAAATTACAAAATCGCCTAATTTGTGACATGATTTTTTTAATAATGTTAATGCCAATTTTTCTGTTGCTGTACCAAATGTCATCATCCAGACAAAATGAATCCTTACAAGGTTGCCACAAAAATAGATTCAGAGGATTCAGTTTTCTGACATACTTTTCAAAAATTCAAAAAGGACATTTCACATGGCCAGTCTCAACAATAAATCCTCCGTTTGATTTTTCAACATCTTTCTCGCGATGATTTTTGGTTAATTCATCTTTTCTCAATCGAACACATCTGCGACCATTTTCCGTAACGCCAAATTCAAAATCGATACCTTTCATATTATCATAATTTTCACAACCACGTCTTGCGAAAAATAAATCAATAATCACAAACAAGTACCATTGCAATTGTTGCGGTATTTCACAATTAAGTTTTTCAGATATAATTTGGAAATCCCCACTTGAAATCTCTGAGAAATGTTCAGTACTTCCATATCCTTCCTTTTAGACAGTAGTTTGAGATAGAAGAATAGAGTCTAGTAAAAAAACTCTTTAAGTACACTGACCGGCAGGCAGAAGGTTGCCTTAAATTTAAAACATAAGATTAATAATATAGTTCAGCGGATCACACTTTTGAATGTATCCTTAATAAAAATAAAATTGATAGATAATACACAAAATAAACTTTAAATTATGATTGCATACACAAATATTGAAAAATCCATATTGTATGTATTCATTATTTGTCGACAATTGCTTGAGTTTAAAAGTTTTACTGGATTCATTGGGTCAAACGACCCATTAAATCTTTTGACGCCTATTTTTTAAAATAAAAAATAAACTCTAAAAATGAAAAAAATATGCATACCCTGCCCTAAAATGACTCCTATATTTCTGGTAAAGAGCGCCTACTTATATACACTTGCGTAACATAGCTTTACTAAGCAAGTTGTAAAAAAATCAAATCCGCTGCGGCAATTATTGATACAACAGCACTTCTTAATGGATTGTGTGATTTTACCAAGTTCTTGTTTACTATATTTCTGAATTACATATTATGTTTTCTAATTTACATATTTAGTTTTCTGAATAACATATAACATTTTCTGATTAACATATTCATTTTCGGATTTACAAATAACATTCTCTGAATTACATTTTAGGTTTCTGATTTAGAAATTATAATTTTTGATTTTTATATTACGTATTCTGATTTTCATCTTACTCTGTCCGATTTACATCTTTCCTATACCATCACAAAAAATGTAATTGAATAATTTTTTGTATGATATTTTTGTATTTTTCTTTGAAAATTTTATTTGTAGTTTTTATTAGTGGTTAATTTTAACACAGTGTTTTTTTGTTTTTGTTTTTTTTATACATTTTGTATTGCATTTTATATTTTAATAAAGTTGTGGTTTTTTCTAATTACGCAGTAATTTACATTACAAGCTTAATAAAAAACGAGTTAGTGTTGCGATTGGATTTTGTTTTCGGCTGCTCGAAAGGTTGGCATAGTATATATACATTTGGAGACAGACAAGTAGTTGATGTCTAGGAAGGATCCTTTGCGGTTTTTAAATTGTGCTTTTACAGGAGGTGAGCCTTACTTAATTATGGATCTAAACTTTTCCAAAGATAATTTTATAACCAAATCATTATAGTTTGGTCGCTGGGTGGGATTCCGCCCACCATTTTCTGCAGCCTTTTGATGATTATTGAAACATTTATTGGAATTTATTATTAGGTTCAGTATTTTTTTAATATTTATAATTGACTTTGCAACACATAATTTAATACAATGAAAAAACCTTGTAATTAGGACACTTAAATAAAGTGTAGTGCTCAGTTAACTCAATTTGCATAGTTATAATCTGACATTATATCTAAACATTTGAGTCCTCTTTTTATTTGCGCCAATGTTTTATCTTTTATTTTAGATCTTTTAACTTATCGGAAAACAATCTACATTTACACATTATACAAACTCGGAGGTACAACCACCGCCTACCAGAATTTTATAGACAATTTATTTGTCTGTTGAAATATTAGATAAATGTTCTCTGTTTAAGAATGTGATGTTGTTATCGGAATTATTGATTTAATTTGTTTATTTGATAAAAAAATTAATTTAAATATTATTATTCCTGTAATTTGATCAGAGTTAGGGTAAACGCAAACATTTCCATTTATTATGTAAAAATTAATAAAATATAAAAAGGGAGAAAAGAATATGAACATCATTGTTTGAAAATTTTTAATATTTCATAAATAAACAATGTAATTATTTGTTACAATTTTTAAAACTACTTGTATATGTGTTAGTAGTATAGCCACACAATAAAACTATATAAGCAGTTATCTGTATAAATTTTATTAATTGTTTCGTGTATATTCGTCAGTTTTTGTACTTTGACGGGAACTCATTTCAATCCTCATAAAAATATACTTTTCATACGACATCTGTTTCCTCAAAGTATAAGAAAGACGAAAAATGTATAAAAAAGAAAAGGATTTTTTATGATGCATAATACCCTTTAATATACCTTTAGAAATTTAACCTCTTAAGACTTCCACTCTCCTTTATAGACAAATAAAGATGATTGGATAATCTAAATTTATTAATATTTGAAATTTGTTACAATAATTAACAATGAAACAAATTAATTAAAATTTGCTTAATTCGAGAATTTTAATTAATTAATAAGTGTAGAAAAAAAAAGTTTTTTCTCTCAATTTATGAATAAATTTAATTTATCTTTGCTCCCAAAATTTCATTTGAGATAACAATTTTTAGTTAGAATATTATTTAATCACTTCGTTTAATCTTAATTCCATTTAAATAGCATGAAATATATTATAAGCTTCAAGTTTTCTGGCAAGAGTGTTTGAACATTTTAAAAGCATATCTATAATATTATAGCGTGGTCAGCGGTCCAAAACGCCACCTTTTATTTTAAGTGAAAAGATATTTTTTCGGGTTAACTTAACTGTCATGCTTCACAAATCGTGTCATAATAGCCTCGTGTTTTTTGATAGAGCCCGGATAAATTTCTGAAGAATTAAAGTCAATTCCATTCTTGTTCGCTCGTTTTACGAAAAAGAATAAACACCCAAACATGATAACACTTTAGATGCCCATCAGCCGTGACCCCAATGCGGAGAGTCCACTCGTGATAAGCTGCGGTGCCCCTTTCGTCACTCTCGCTGGGATCATGAATGTGATCCACTCCATTGGCTTTCTTTATTATTGTGTTGAACTAACTTATATAGTTCATTACAGACGGACTCATTAACGCGGGATTCGTGTCGGATATAAAGTCATTGATATCATATCCACTGAGGCCAGAAATCGGTGCTTTTTATAAATTGTCACAAAGCTGATAAATCTATCAATACGAAGGGGTTAATGTATAGAACAAACACGTCGAGGCAGGCCTGTGTTGATTATTTGATCTTGCTGTGAAACTATAGTTTGCCAAGTTAATTCAATATTTATGTTAAATTTATTCTATATTTTAAAATATATTGTTATAATCTTTTGAAAAATATCAATGTGTCAATGTCTTGTCTTAAAATGTATAAGTGTTAACATTTATTTAAGTATATTATATTATATAGGTACTTTTATAATCGTAATTCACCAATTTAGAAAAAATTCACCACACAATTAGATTTTCTTTATTATAGCTTTGACAACTAAATTTTATAGCATTCTAATCTATAAAAGTTGCTATACATATAAGTTGTTATATATTTGTGTATGTGGTATACTTTGGGGTATAATTTATGTATAATTGCGCAATGTGGGAGGTTGGTTCAAACGGTCTTCGTCATTTTTAGGGACTGCTGAGCGCTCAAATCTATAATAATTTACATATATGTCAAGTGCTTGCTTCGATTGAACGAATTGTTTGAACGAATATTTGAACGAATATAAAAATCATTATGTACTTTATCTATATACTATAATATATATATATATTGTATTTGTCATGTATAAATAGCACAACTATATCCTGAATAATGTTATAATTTTAAAAAAATCATATAAATAACTTTGAATTAAAAAATGACTTGATAAATGCGTGTGAAGCCGTTGAAAAAATATATATACATAATAAAGGATCTTCGGATGACATTCAATGGAGGTTTAACAGTTATATAGCAACTGAAAATCCTTTATATTTATATAGCAGCTCTTGACTGTTAAATCTGTGAGTAAAACTTCCATTATAAATATTGTATATCAAATATCCTGCATATATATACGACGTAGATATTATATATAACCAAATTTTCTTATATTATAAGAAATATTATAGAATATATAACTTAAAATCAGTTTTGACTTTCGTCTTATATTATAAATATGATTAGCTATATATATAATTATGGTCACCTTTTTAAAATCTCCCCTAAAAGCCATATTATAGCCTCGTTCGGATCTCGTTCGAATCGAATTTCAATAGAATCTTATGAACAATGAATCTGATATTTAACAATAAGAAATTATTAGCGAGAGTATAATATATATATAAATATTCATAAAGTAAAATTTTAAAATGTCGGTATTTTATTAGCATTAACATTAATGTATTATAATTTTATATAACACAAAAAATTATGTCAATACATATAGAAATAAAAATACCATTTTCTATATATGCGTTTGCTTTTTTATCGAGAGATCTTTAAGCCAGCCAATTTATCAATGAAAGTGAGCCATATATATATTTCATTCGGAGATTAATTTAAGAATTATGGTTAACAGTTGAATGAACCGCAAAGCGACCCCTCAACTCCTTGATGTCGGCTCGTGATTTACATTTACTAAAGGGCTTAACAATATCGGTTTGTATATAGGGTGTCGCCACATTATAGTCTGAGCTTTTGTGGTCCACCCCACACACACACACGAAATACGCAGTGTAAACTGTGGTACTACATCACACACTATATACATATAATAGATATATATTTATTTGATCTTCAATTATAAGTACGTATGGATATGACAAAAAGTTGCCCAGGGATAAACACGAACGCGGCGATCTACAGTACAACACGGTCCCATTGTGAAGGGGCTGTAACTCATATATATATAGAATGAAAGTTGAGAGGTCACTCACTATCCGTTTATGATGGGGCGGGGGCTACTGAGCCTCTTCGTCGCCGGTGTCATTCAACCCTGGGCCCCATTGTTGTGAGCCTGAGAACCGTTGACTTTTACTACATATATACTAGCGGATCATGCGCCATGCTATATACTATCAGCTGAGAACTTGGCGCATCATCTTTCTGTATTTTATGTTTACCTTAATGTTCTGCTTTTGCCGCGAGAGGATAATTTGAGGGATCGGTCACTTACGATTTGATTTCCCCTTTATATCAGCGGAACCTTTTCTGACTTTCATCTTTTTGACGTTTGATATATATATATGTACATATTATATGCATCAACAATAGGATATGTGTTGTTGAACCGTTCAGGAGATTTTAATTTGCCTATTATTTCCACCTGAAGGCTGCAGTTATAGGTAGCTAACCTGGATTTTTTATTAAAGTTCAGGTGAATTATATATACCTCTAGATAATAATAACATAATAGCGTAAATTCTTGGAGAAACAAGACGAGACAAGACGCCCAGATGGCATGGTATTACCCCATTTGTCTATATTTTGAGCTCTCATAAATATAGTGAACTTTGACACTTATTTACTGGATCTTTTGAGCACACAGGTCATTTCTCAATTTTTAGTGTGATATTAAAATTTGTACTATAAAATGGTCAAGAAATTGATTATAGACTATAATATAGACTTTGAACTACAAATTTCACCCGTTTGATATTTTATATTAAAAAAATATGACATATAATATAGATATTAATATAGGTACCTATATATTTATATTTTAATCATATATATCTATAATGTATATAAAAATTTTCAAATAGGTACAATAAAACAAATTTTATGAATTTATAAATTTATAAATAGGAATAATATATGCGGAACATCTATAAATAAATTGATATATCTGTTATTTATATATATATGCACATATATATATGTACGCCAATAAAATTAGCTTTATATTATATTTTTTGGAAGTATTCACTTATTGTACTTAACGTTTATAACGTCTACAAATATAAACTTTAATTTTTTAATCGATATATATATAAATTGAAAACAAAATATCGATATTTGTTTAAAACGAGAATTTTGTAAATTTTATTTAATAATTTATTCTATAAACTATGCATATATATATACTATGCGTATATTCCAGTTCTAATACCTATAATAAATTTATTTTATCAATTAAATTTTTAAAGTTTATGAATAATATTATCAAAACCATTTAAAAAAACCATTTAAAAAACCATTCCTTGAATTATTGTCAAATTATATATTATATATATGCCATATACTCGTTGTTCACAATTTTATATATATATATATAGAAATTTCCTTCTTTTGAAAGTAATCTTTTTCATTGTTAATAATCAGTATTATTAACAATACTTCTAAAATGGCTGACTTCATGGAGATCTATAGAAATCCCCGCTGTTCCGCATGATATCAAATGTCCCGAACCTCTGGTCAACTGTACACCGCATTCTAAACTTTGTCTTTATAAAACGAAGGGACCACCCGTTCCTGATCCCAATCCATCAGAAAGCCAACAATCCAGAATACAATAACTTTCACCCACAAGCTGGAAGGGTATGAAACTAACACTCCATTATCTCCGCAAAATCAGCCCGGATACTGACCAGCAGTTACTCCAGAATTATCCCAATTATATCCCAACTTATTGAGAGCAAACATATCAGGGTCTAATTTTCTCCATTTACTATTGTATTATATATAGTTGACTTTGTGTACACCCCCCTATGAAGAAAATGGGACACAATATACTGCAGCTGCAGTTATATTATGTTATAGATAGGTACATGTATATCCAACATATATAATCAAACATTGTTCATTTGTGTTATTGAATAAAAAGAAATGAACATTGCTGAATGAAATACAGCAAATAAATTTTGATCTAAATCAAAAGATTTTGTATTTGACTTATTTGTTAATAGTCAATCCAAAATTGAAGGGGTCATAATGGTTAACATTATTCCATATTTATAATAAACTGTATTATTTTCGTGTTGAAATAAATTTTTAAATATAATTAATTATAGGCATCATTTCATATCGATTTTAATATTTTTCCTTTTCCATATTATTGTAACAAATATATTTCAATACTTTTACGTAAATATTCCGATTTTCAATGGCATAACAATTTATTTTGTCAATTAAAATTAAGAAAACAACACATGAAATTTTTACTTTTGTATAAATAAAATTCTTTAATTGAGATATATTGTCACTAAATTGTTAATTTTATTTAATAAATACAATTTAACTTGTCTATTTTATTGATTAAATATGAAAATAAATCATTTTGAATTATAAAATATATGTATAAAATATATAGCCCATGTTATATCATATCTCAAACAATCTAAGTCCAATTTTTTTTTTAAATATTAAAAATAGCAAATGTAATTATATATAATTGTGTTATATTGTTTATGTGCAAGGTCAAGAAATAATACTCAAATAAATACATCTTCATTGTACAAATTATATACAGATAAACAAATACAGTAATCACAGCCACGAATATGTACAAAATTTACACAAGGTTAATTATATACAAAGTTCTTCACCACGGTCTCCAAATTACTTCTGGACGTTCTGACTGACTGTCCGGACTGACATGGCCCGCTGGAGATCTACGAACAGGCTGCAAATGGACCGGGATTGGTCGCAGAGGCTTGGGCATCACCACTGGGACAACTGAGGAGACGAGACTGGAGAATGTGACGGGACAGCTGAGGCCAGAAGTGTTGGCGCACAGGGGACTGGTCGTTGAAGGCGAGTAGAGGGCCCGTTGAGACTTCAGAGCGGGGTTAGGCAGGTTGGTCAAGTCCTGAAAGTGACGACGAGGTGGTTCCACCGCGGTCTTGGAAGTACTGGGACCGGCAGATTTCAGGAGTTGGTGGGCTGTGGGTGTTGAGGTGCTGGGCGGTACAGAATTACCTTTACTGCCAGCTCGACTACGTGAAAGATACTGAACTGTCATCTCGAGAATGTCGGCTTTTTCTAATTTCTGATATTGAGAAGGCTGAAAAGTCGAGAAAAATAGTTTAATAATTACATTATACAAACTTATAGAAATCTACTACTACAAGTAGTATAAATTATCAAAAATTAAGTTTTAAATTATATGTTTTTGTAAAACGATCACAAATTTATAAAACATGTTTAAATATTTTTTGTAAGAAACGCTTATAATATATCTTAATGATCGAAATTTTTTTAGAAATATAGAAATTAAATACTTACATCTTTGTTCATGTCTTCCAAAATGATATCTTTGATTTGGTGAAGACAGTTATTGATTCGAGCTCGTCGCTGACGTTCCATAACTTGTTTGTTAACCTGGAGAGCGAAATAGGAAACGAAAATTAACACTCAGATATTCAATAAATGATCATAATTATAATTATTTTTATTTATTATATAATTTTTTTATTTAACTTGTAATAAAATTAATACGAAAAATATGATGATACTATTATACACCTCATTTTATACATAGATGCTTAATAAAATAACTTACCCTTCTAGTATTAGCTGATGTACTGTGAAGATGAGACTCGGACGGATCTTCAAAGATATTGTGTGGTGATGTTGGTATTTTCATAGTGAACTTGAGATGCGAAAAGTGAGAAAAATTGAAGTTTGGCACGAGTTCGGACACGAGCTGATGAGCAAGCGAAGTTCTGATCGCGTACTTTAGCCACGAGGACTTGTTATACCCGATCCCCACAGCAGCCCCCTCGTCCCTCAGCCAACCAGTTTAGAGGCACACTTTCACATAGTCAGCCAATCAGACCGAAGATCCACTAGGCTGGCAACACGCGTTCTAGAAGGACAATGGGTCGCCCTGGAAGTAAACACTAAAGCCAGCCTGCAATAGTGTACGCTTAGGCCTCGTTTATCTTTTCCTCTCTTCCCTCTTCTGCATACTAACTGCATAGACAGGACTTGGCCACGACTTCCCCTAGTAGCACACTGAGAAAGATAAAGAGACGGCGTGTGCTCCAACTATTCTGGATCAAGTGGATGTGCAGTGTCAGAGATATTAAAAAGGGTACCTCCATTAGTTTTGGGGATGATCGCGCGCGACTGGGCCTAAAAATATGTGACAGGTCGTGGGAGAAATATCCAACGAGGCATGGATACTAAAGTTTACTGGCAGTGGGCCAAGTGTAGTGTTTACAACCAGGTTACATATTGACATATAGGAAAAGTTGCGATTTTTAGTACAAAAAGAGGTAACAATGTGAGGATATACCTTCAAATATTTACAAGGGGGTGGTTTTCTAAATACAGTATATAGGGTGATCGACTTCATTAATATAAAAAAGACTTACTTAATAAAGAAATATTGATTCGTTTGTCGTGTTTGTTGATAACTTTGCTTCTGTCATTATTTGGTTTATAATAATTATCTTATAATAATTTTATAATGTAAGCTATAAATAAACAAATATGATCGATTGAAAGAAAAACTTTAATTAACAGACACACCAGAGAGTTTGCTTTACATATATATAAATATACACTGTATAAAGACAACTCTGAAAATTTAGAATTCCAATCTATCGGAAGATCATCCCGCAATTTTAACTATAATAATAGTATATTAATTTACGAGGACTATATATATAGGCTTACTCCTACAACAATGGCTCATTAGTTTATAAAATACATTTACAGAGTAATATGTTATTTATTGCAGTAATTCAGCTAAACAACATTTACAAAGTCCTTTCGCAGAGTATTCGCAGTGTGGTTTGTTAATCTTGATGCACAGAGTTTCTATATTATATATATAGGTGAATTCACAAAGTTTGCTTTACAGTGTAGTGAATATAGGTAGTAAAATTAAGCGTGTCATATATATATAGTTTAAAATTGTAAAAACTTTGAACAATGTCTTAATATATAACCGATTTCCGGTGACCCAATATATTATAAAGTTAGACGTGGTTCACACTTTTGACCTATATAACAAATATAGCTGCGGCTGAGTTTATGGGGAAATGGAGGTCCACGTTTGTATCATTATTTTAAACAGTTACCATTTCTTATTGGTACTTCGTATATTTACAATTTAGACACAATAGTTTTTTAAGTTAAATGGGATCAAATATATATTCTATATGTATATATTTGCTGTTTGGGTGGTCACCAAATGCTTAACAGCACACACTTTTTTAAGGGGCTATTATTATACTTTGTAAGAGGGTTATAAATATATTTAACGACGATTTATTTATTATAATTATTTTGCTAAATGTGTCCCAACGAATATGTTTTAATTAGGGGGCCTCATTACTTTTTAAGAGGGATATAAGAGACGATTTGTGGATCATCAACCACTCGTGGTCACAACAGCTCAGTGCCTCAATTTCTAATTTACCCACAATTGCGTCATCTGAAAATCTTGTCGTTGTCCCAACAATTGCCTTAACTCTTTTATATCGGCTATAATAGGAAAACTATTTTCATTAATAGTTAAAAACTTTGTCGACTAACGAAAACACAAGTTTGTTCTATTAAATATATATATGTGTTTTCTGTGTGAAGCACTAATTTCACGACTCAACGAAGCGCGAGAGTGCAGGATGACCACTCTTCAACGAGGTGGTGCAACTCGGTCTATTCTTGATGAGTTCTGGTCAGTTGGTGGTTGCCGTGCACAGTGTGGGAGGTGCTGCGCAGGAGAGGTCTTTTGAACCCGGAGGATGTGTAGAGGATGCACCGTCATCATGCAGGGCCATCGATTCCACAATATATATTGTGTCATGGGTTGTCATCGGATTAAAACAGTGGGTCGCGCGTCGCATGTGACGATAAGAATCTTGGGATAAATAAATAATTTTGTTAAATTTTACTGATCCGTGTGATTTGAATATAAACGATATAAGACCATATAATCTCAAATCATCCTTTGAAAATATTACATTTGTGTTGTTTTATTCGAAACTAATTAAATTGTGACTGATATAACATATTTTGAGGAATAAATTCATTTTCAACTTATTCAGATCAATTATACATGGTTATAACTTAATTAATATAACAGTACAATAAAAGTATTGTTATATAATTACTGTTATAACCCCATTGTTATAGGTATAGACCACATAAAGTATAATATAACACTGTACAGGTAAATACTATATATATATATAATTCATAATTTACACAAAAAACAAGAGCAATAAACTTGTTCCTTTATTTGTGCACACGTTTTCGCCCCGTCAATCACATGGTCTGCGTTAGGTCGGTACTTGTAAATGGTTATCTCTCTGTGGTTCCCAAGTATGAGCACCTCATATATAGGTATTATATTAATATATATTTAGATATTCGCAGTTTACATTACATGTATTGGGGGCATCTAAAATATAATAATAGTTGCGCAGAATAAAAAAATAAATTTTCAATCACGAGAACCTCTTGAAATTTTCCACATGTAAACATTACATATATATATAACAGAATAAGGGCATGTATGACCTATACTTATGCACCGATATTTAGTGCATTATAACTCTGTGCAGTACACATTTCGAATGCTCGCACTCGCATGTCAATGGTCTGCAGCCGTAGGCCCTTCATATTTATTTGCTTCCCACAGTTTACTTGCTTCAAGCGTTGAGTATTAAGTGTAATATATACTCGATACATACTTTTGTTGAGCTTATCCGAGTTTTATTGAGTTTTTGCGAAAGTTCATTTTTTTTATGACACGTTGTATAAATTTATCACATAGATATGGTTGTAGAGTTGTAAATCATTCATTTTAAAATTTATGTCACAAAAATGATGTTATACCTAATATAAATTATTATGATACTTATTGATATATATGTATAATATATAGGTTGAATTTTATTTTAGTAAAAGTGCTTTATTTAATATGATTGAAAATATTATTTCGATTTTTATTTGATTTGACATTTAACTATATAATTTTATAGTTCTAACCAATCCATCAGCTTATATATTAATTTATTGTATAATTATAGAGTTAAATGTGACACTCCTATATAAACAAATAATAAACTGTCTATTATAAAACAGTTTCCTTTCTTATACATTACTAAAATGATTCGCAACAATGAACATGTTATCACTTTATAAAAGAATTCATCAATATATTTGACCATCCCATTCTTAAACATGGTTTTGATCGTCTAAAGGTATAATACAAAATCTCTTTATATTTATAGTTGACAACTATCTATAAACAAGACAGTATATATATAAACAATACAAGCAACGCATTTATGACAATGTCTCGTGACTTTATTTCCTGGGCTCTTTGCCAAAAGAACCTCTACCAAATTTTCATTAAATATCATAATTATTCTCCCTGATAGTTCAACCATACCATCGGTTATTGTTAGCTATTGTTAGAGAAATATATAGGTAGGCCTCTATTTAACACAATTGATTTGCGTGTCTACAGTTAGTCTAACAGGGCCGTCTTGATATCATCAATGTCCTCCGACGTGCGAGTTAGCAACTATAATATGAGAAAATTATATTGCCTTCTGATTATCTAACCATTTCAGATCGGGAACTATAAGTCAAGAGCGTCTTGCATTCTCTTTGCATTAGAGCAAAGTGTGATCCACACGCGCTCTCTGACACAATAACAATTTAATTTGCATTCAAAGAACTACCTCGACCAATAATTTTAATCTATAACTATATTACTTATATGTTTACATTATTTTTTAATTGTTTCTTGTAAAAAAATCGAATTTGAATATTATAAACAGTGAAACGATTACTTTAAATAACACATATACCTATATAGCTATATAACATTGACGTCATTAAGTACAATATGTTTAATTTTGGTATATGAATCAGACTAATTACATTTAAAAGAGTTCGAAGTTCAGGTTAACCGCAAAATAATTAATTTGTACACACGTAATTATAGTCATTTATAATTCTGTACACATATAATAACCATAGTCATTTGAATTGTTAAAGAAATATGTAACATGGGTCACTTTTAATTTTGTAACTAGATATTTCTATTGTTGTACACATGTAACAAGGGTCCTTTGATATGATGAACACATGTTAAAATAATATTTGTAATGTTGTACACATGCAACTACTCTTTGTAATGTTGTACACATGCAACTAGTCATTTGTAATGTTGTACACATGCAACTTACAATTTGTAATGTTGTACACATGCAACTTACAATTTGTAATGTTGTACACATGCAACTAGTCATTTGTAATGTTGTACA
>JAUZNC010028581.1:0-21542 GCA_034780395.1 Vannuccia rotundouncinata | reverse complement strand
ATGATGCAGCAGCGTCGTCAAGAAAATCGGTGTATAATTCTGAGTCAACGGTTTGATTCCTTTCAAGAACACGAAAGTAAAATAAACCTTTAAAATTAACAGCAACGATCGCCATGAACTTTTTCTCCATAGTTGAGCGTTTGGGAGTATGGTCTCTTTCACCAGCTTCATCTGCCGCAGTCCAAGATCGACGAGTTTGCACAACCGATTGGCCTTGCATAAAACCATTTTTCATCTACAACAACAAGATTGCGATGAATATTACGTCTGGACAGTGTGTCTATGAGTTCTGTGCAACAAATAACTCGAGCTTCCTTGTTCACTTTAGTTAATGTATGGGGGACCCATTTATCACGGACTGATATCAAATCCTGCATAATGATGTCATAAATCATTCTGTGGTTGGTGTCAAAATCAAAGCAACCTCCTTTTGTTATAATTAGCCAATTCTCCAGAAATTACAGGAATTAAATCAACTCTTTACTCAGACTTTAGACGACCACTTCCATATTGTCGATCAAAATCGGTACGTTCTCCATATTCAGACTTTTTCATTATTTTTTGAACTCGACGAACAGATATGACATATCACCCCATGCAGTGGATATGATGTTGTGGATTTGAGTACCTTTATATTGAGCTCTTCGAAGTGTTTCAACAATAAGATTTACGTAACTGCTTTTGATTTCTATTTTTATTAATTAATATGATGACAATCAATAATTTTCAAAAATTCCAATATTACAGTCAAACTATACAGCTATGTAGCTATCGCTGGTTTGCAATTTCAAAATTCCGCAATATGCCATTCAAAAGTCTTAATATCAATAATAAAATGTTGATATCTACCCAGTGGTTCGAAACCTAAAAATCCAAGTAGGATACCTAGTAGGTTACCTACCAAGTCTTGGTCAGACCTATTAGGTAACCTACCAGGTTTCTATAGGAAGCTTAGGTTACCTAGCAGGTTTTCTTAGGAATCTTAGGTAACCTATCAGGGTTTTCTAGGAATCTTAGGTAACCTTCGATATTTTTGTTTGGTAGTAAACTGTATTACGAATAAAATTAATTAAATTAACGAAGAAAATTAATACTAACCAAAATTCTAATACCTACGAAGAAAATTAATTAAATTAACGAAGAAAATTAATACGAACTAAAATTGTAATATGAATTTATCTGGATGAATTATTATTGCTATGTACAAAATTTCGACATGTTATGCATAAGATTACAAATGACAAAAAAATATTAAGAAATATTAAGTCATTATTTCATTACATAGAAATCACTAAAGTTGTTGATCACAAAAGAAGTACCAAATGATAAAATCACTGTGAGCTTTTGTGTAGTTTAATAAGGTCTAAATAATATTTAAATATTTTATAACAAAATTACCTATTACAAATTAGGCACTGTCACAGACACTATCAGAAATAATCATCTTCGGTGCTTTAATGACCGTCTAGCTTCGTCTTCTCTTGTGTCTTGGGGTGTCCTTTCTCCATTGCGATTCCGAGCATTGTTTAGAAACCTTAATCTGATCATAATCTCGATGTCTTTGTGTGTGATGTTATTTATGGAAGAGATGTACCTCAGATGCTAAAAAAAAAAAAAAAATATTTGGGATCATTAATAGAAATTTTAAATAATTTTGGGTATATATTATATATACACTCATTTAGTGAATGGAATTATGGTATAAATACAGTCGAAATAATTAATCCAGAACCCTTTAAGCCGCCATATTTTTAAGCCATTTTATAAACATAGTCAAAAGGACTGTTAGTTTGTCTATGCAATTCTATTTAATTATGTTATATTATTTCTAAATTATATTAAAATAAATTAACATACCTCTTCAATGATTTTTTCTTTTGATTCTCCAAAATGAATTCTCATCATTTGTGCACTGCATTTCCAGTTTTTAAATGTTTATATCCACATCATCCACACCAGTCCGAAATCAAACAACCCTTTATTTACGGGTGACCCAAAATTTCATAGCCTGCGAGTCATTTTTGGATATTCTAGAAATCTATTCACTTCTGATTGGCTTACCAAATAGTTCTCATTTTAGCAAAACCACTGATAATTCAATCGATGTTGACCGTATATAATCGTGTGTTATGGCATTGCCCTATAGACCTATATTAATTTGCCCTAAGATATATATGTTTTGCTTTAAATCGAACTATATAAATTGCCTTACTTTTCAGGTAATTTTTATCATCTTTCAAAATATTTAATTTGCCCTGTAGTATCCCATTAGCCCTTATGTATTACTAATTAAGGGACCCCCACTTCTTTTATCACTGTGTCCAGTTTGATAATTTTCCTCTATACAATTACTATTAACAAATTTTTCTAGAGGGGATTGACCTAGTCGGTCCAAAAATTACTAAGGAGAGTCTGTACAAGTTCCGGAAAGTATCGCACTCGAATTCGTTAATTGCCCTCAAAATTTGTATATTTCGACCAATAAGAATGGACGCAATAGACCTATAACCTTGAAACTTATAAGGGATCTACCTAAGGTGTTTTTAGATGTTTTGTGCAAGTTTCAGCTCAATCCAGCAACAAGAAAAAAGTTATATGCTTTTTTTAAAAAAATGCGGCAAAGAACCTCATATTACGAACCTAATTAAGTATATAAGTTTTTTTTTAAGAACTCTAGGTTACCTACTAAGGTGAACTTATTAGTCACCTAAGAACACCTAAGTTGAATTTGCACTTCATACGTTTCCAGAAAATCTTCAGCAGGGAAGGTTAACTCTGCAAAATGTTCTTCACAATGTGCTCACAAATTTGGAGAATGACACCGACTTGTTTGATAGTTTACTTCGTTCTTTTCCTGCTCGATTGGCAGCTGTGACAGCAGCTCGTGGAGGTCACACAGACTACTAAACAATGTTGTTATTCATACTATGTACATACTATGTTATTAAATTTCGGTTAATAAATTTGTAAATAAATACATTTCAGTAAAATTATATTATCTATATCTATGTGCGCCACCCTGTAATCCTAGGAATCGTAGGATCTTATAAGTTTAGCTAGGAATCGTAGGATGTTATAAGTTTGCCTAGGAATCCTAAGAACCTAAGGTTACCTACTAGGATTCTTAGCTGGTTTCGAACCACTGGGAACTAACTCTATGGCCGCAGAACCGCATACAAGCAGTTCTGGATCTCCTAATACTTCAAATCCCCAGCGAAACTCTATGGCCCCAGAACCAACAGATATTCAAGGTTAGAGCGCTCACGACGCCAAGCCCCAAGAAAACACTTTGAGTGTGAGGGTTGGGAAAAAGGACTCTATGTTTTTACTAGCTTTGCATTTACAAAATCTAACTGTTTTTTTTGTAATCTATGTTGCGTTTAGAAACTTTGAGTGTTTATTTTGTTAGTTTACATTTACAAACTTGGGGGGATGTAGGATTTTGACCTAGTAATTATTTTGTTATTTTATTTAAAGACTTCCTTTATTTTATCTTTCAGTTTGTTTGTCACTCATTGTTTATATTTCAATGAAGGAAGAGTCTATCTTTAATATCTTTATCATATTGCAGTAATAAAATATTACTTATAAGTATATACAATATAAAATTTTATAATTTTAATTCTAGAAAGTCATCTACATAATATTTTAATATATTTTTTTGACGATTAAATATTAGTATAAAATAATATCTTATTTATATTAAAAAATCAGAATGAAAAATGAAATACAAACAAAATTAATATGATAAGATAATTGCAGGATCACAATCAGAATAAATCAGAAAAAATCTGAATAAAAAATGAAATACAAATAAATTTAATAAGATAAGATAATCGAAGGATTCACAGTATACCCTATAATACATCTTGTACATATCTTACAGAAATCCTATAGGACATCTTTTGAAATCATTTGTAGGGCTTTCGAAGGATCTGTAAGATTTACCTATAGTTGGACATCTTCTAAATCATAAAGATATCCAATTGGACATCTTTCAAAACTTTTTAACGATCTTTCAAAAGATCCTATATAGGATCTAGCTGTAGGATATCTATAGGATCAGTAGGATTGGTAGAGAATCTGTATGATGATTTTCTGGTACCTATACTATTAATCAATTTTGAGTAATTGTACTTACGTTATTGGATACGTGGATGGTTAACGTTTGTCAATACTCCCCACGTTGTATCCAATTTACACCTAGAATACCACACTCCTTTACAATGGTGATGGTTTATCCCAGAAGTTGCCTCAACATGACTTCCGCTGGCTTAATGAGAACGGGTTAACGATCTTGATGTGTCACAATTTGCCCGGCTACCACGCGCACTGCTCAGTTTACATATATTTTATAGATTATTGTTTTATCTAGTTATTTTTTTTCGTTTTTATTTAAATTTTTTACATTTTTAAAATAGTTTTAAAGTTTGCAATTGCGAGTATGTATTGCTCGAAATGCTATTTTATTTGTAATTCTAAAGGTCTGAAATTTTATACATTATTGTACAGTAACCAATATTATTGTGAAGTATTACTGCTATTTACACATTGAAAAGACATATGATATGTCATAATATACATATCAATATAATGTCTTTTCTATTAAAATTGCACTAACAAGATTTAAGCCAATTCGTATCAATAAATATATATAATTGGGCTCTATATGCACAAGATCTTTGCAATTATTGCAAAGATCTTTCATTCAAATCTTACAGTCTTTCATTCAAATAATTTTTTAGGCTTTATTATGCATGCATGCATGCATGCTCAAGCCTAAAAAATTATTTTAATCTAAAACTGCATTAAAAAATGTTACATAACTTGTATGCCTAACCTTGTTAAAACAGATTGCCTATCAAGTATCAGGGGTGTGATTCCATTTTTTTTACAGTAAAATTTGTCTGCCACTTACTGTTTGAGTACATTTAGTTATATACATTGCACCTGCCACCATACCTGGCCTATACATTGTACATTAAAGCATTGCATCTCTCACTTACTTCCTTTTGCAAGTGGCATTGCTTTTACAGTAGCAAAATTGCCTTCAACTGGGTCTTTGTGTTCACAATTTTGAGGAAGTCTTTGTAAGCTAAACTATTCATTCTTAAGTGATTGCTTTTGCATTTGGTTCAATATTATTTTCATCATCATATTCACTCTCACTGCCTTAAGTTATAGTACTATAGTCTACATCATCATTATAAGCATCCTATTTGCTATCAGTAATCAGTATCTGATTTGAAATATTGTGCTGGCAGATTAGAATAATTAATATTATGATTTTTTGTAAAGACTCACTGGTGAGGGGACAATAGTTAGAAAGAGAGCACTATGGCATGGTAGATAATTTTCCTCTACACAATCTTTTGCCCCAAATGTTTCTGGACTTATTTTGAAATTTTGTAATATAGTCAGTGCTGATTTCATTAACTCAAGATCAGTACCTTCAAAATATCATGCATAAATAATGAAATATCTTAATGAAGCATTAAAAATGTTCTATTTAGTTTAAGGTTAATATCATTGATAGACATTAGTTAGCAATGAATTAAAAATATTAATTAAGGGAGAGATTACAATTTGGTTCATGATATAGATTAGATTAACCATCAGGGCCAGAAAATGTTGATTGCTTAACATCAGGGCCAAAGGAGTTATAGGTTTTATAATGGATTTATAATCAAGTTGGCAAAAGACCAACTTGGCAAAGGCCAACTTGGTGAATACAATGGTCAACTTCAAAAATTTGCCCTTGAACATGACACTATTTTTGCTGCTGAACTTTCTTTAATTTTCTATCCCGGACAAGTCTTATATATGTGAACCAGCTGACACTCTTCTTGGAGAATTTATAAGATTAAATAAAACTGAACACAGGATATTCCTGCAAGACCATTAATTCTTTGGTGGTATCCCTCTACATTGTTATTAGTTCTTACTGGCGGTTGATAGGCACTCCATGATTCCACAGCCCATACTTCTAAATGAAGCCACATGCAATGCACATAGTCGAGGAAAACCATAATATCAGGTTGATGGTTCCATGTCACCAGTTTTTCAAATGCTGCCTCTATTCTCTGATGTGGCAAAATGGAAGGGCCTTTATCTTTTGGATGTGTCTATAGATGTCCTCTCTCACATTATAGGCAGCTTGCAATCCAATTTTTTGAACTTTTTTCCATATTGACTGGTTCTAATGAAAGACACAGCCTCTTATGGTGATCCCCAGAAACACATGCCTTATGGCCATCCATATGTCACATTCAAAGTATGCAACAGCACACTTTAATTGCATTGTTTTTCCTGAGTAGCTGCTTAATAACATTGAAGAGCTTCAAATTAATTGTTAGGAAATTTAATGAATATGAAAGTAAACACTCAATAAAATATAGATATTTTAATATATTATATACCTTTTTATAGTCTCACTTCTGCCGCCTTGATATTAGTAGTCATGCAGTCTCCTGCTGTTTCATGCAGTCTCCTGCAGTTTCATGCAGTCTCCAGATTTCACAAAGGCTGAAAATAGCTTGTGGAAGGGCACTATGACTATTTTAAAAGTGCCATCCAAATACCAAGTTTTGGCACTTCCAAGAAGTTAGGGTAGACTGGGGTGATATGGCCAGATTTTATAGTTTTGTAGAGATGAGTGTTTTGGTTTTTATTTTTATAAATGCCAATGAGGCTTATTTTAGCAATGAACATGTCTACTAAACAAATTAATAGTTTATCAATAATAAATATTGTTTATTATAAATAAAACATATTTTTTTAAAACTTTTTAACTATGGCCATATCACCCCTTTCCTGGGGTGTTATGGTCACCAAAGGTAAATGTAATATTATGGCATTGTTACCCCATCTATGGGGTGCTATTGCCACCAAACTTGTTTTTAAAAAATAAATTGATCACACATACCCAAAGAGGATCAAATAAAATATGCACATTACAAACACAGTTTAATAGTAGAACCTTTAATTACAAATAGGCTACAGATAGGTATACACAGGCTGCTATAGATAACACAGATACCCAAAGAGGAGTAAATAGGCCTAAAATACACATATTACAAACACAGTTTAATAGTAGACTTGGGACAGTTTGTACTGAACTAGTAGTTGTTTCAGGCTTCTGCAAATGGGAAGACTGTTCCATATCACCATTGACGTCCAGTGGTTTGAAAAACACTATTGATGGCATCAGCTTGTCTGTAGGAATTATGTTGTGGTCATTTGGGTAAATTCCTGATTTCATGAATCCTTGTACCACATGTTGCTTTGTGAATGCCTGTTGATAAAGTTGATTCAAAAATCTTGGATAAGTTGCCTTTCCAATCTGTGCATTTTTTATCCATGCTTCTTTGTAATGATGTTTCAAAATTTTACTTCATACTTTTTTGGCAGGACCAAATACTCCCACATCTAGAGGCTGCAACATGTGTGAACAGTGTGGAGGAAGACATAGTAATGCAACATGTGCTTTCTTTGCAGCTTCAACAATTTCTAAGGTAATGTGACTTTTATGGCCATCAAAAACTACCAGAACAGGTTTCTTTACTTGATCAAGTTGCTTTAAGAAAACCTTACAGAACCATGATGAAAAACTTGCTGCTTCCATCCACCCAGAGTTTGTAGCAGTATAACCTGTTCCCTTAGGGCCTCCTGTACACCATGATTGATATAAGTTTTTCGCCTTGAACACCACATATGGAGGATATACTTTTCCATCAGCTGAACAGGCACTGAGAACAGTGTACATTTCTTTTTCTGAATCAGGGATTATCACTGTTCGGTTTTTCTTACCCTTTTTCGCAAATAGTGTTTTATTTTTTTGGGTCTGTAACAAATTCACTTTCATCTAGATTGATAAATTGTGATGGTAGTTCAATTTCAAGTTCTTGTACAAGATTTTCCAGAATATCAAAAAACTTTCCAATGACAAATGCATTACACATGGTTGCTCCACTGATTGTCAAGAGTTCAGGTTTTCTTGCAGACATTTATGTTTTCCATGGATTTGAAAATCCTTGAAACCAATCATCTCCGGGTCTGTTTTCATTTGGAAAAATCTTTCTACCACTGCTTATTGCAAAGTTTTGAGCAATATAGATGATGTCAACTTTATCCATAGGAAAACTAAAGTCACTAGCAGCTACTATAGCTGACACTAGCTTACATTCTTCAGCTTCTGTCAATGCTGTTTTCCAGTGGTAACCAAAATTAAGATTTTCATTATGTAAATGATTTCTCAAAGTTGTTCTGGGGACTTTACATTCTGTTGGCTTATGCCCTATTTTTTCACCATTTCAATAGCACGATCTACATTTTCTTGTTCATATTGCAGTCTCTGTTTTGATTTATCAGCAACTGGTTTATATTTTCTGGGCATAGTTGTTTATTCTTCAGTGCCAGTAATCCTAAAACAAAAGATATGTACAAGTTTTAAAGCTAACAGACTAAGTTTATCAAGCATATAATGATAAATGATAAAAAGCATATAAAGCATGGGCATAGCACCCCTATACATTTCAAAATACTAGGGTGCTATGGCCATGTTTAGTTATTTAGAATAATAGCCTAACACAAACCACTTAATGGATTATATGCTGATATTCTTAACAAACAATATGTATATTCAAAAAATTCATGGTAGTTTATGACTTACATCCAATAGTCCATGAATTAAGAGGTAATGTGTATTTATATGCACAAAGTAAAAATGACTGAAAAATGTACTTATTTGAAAATTGCCAACTAAAGTATTTTGTACATTATTAAAACAAATTTATTTTATTTTATCAATACTTTTTCATAAAGCCTATTATATATGCTTCCAATATCTGTAATAAAATTTTTCATTTTATGTTTATATAAACAAATATAAAAAAAAATTATGAAATATGGCCATATCACCCCTATGACCATATCACCCCAGCTTACCCTAAATTTGATTGTCCCCAACAATGATGTCACCATAACAAAAGTTTTTGCCAATGAATTGTTCATCCAACTGTAAATAAATAGTATAATCAATATAAGTCAAAAAAACAATATTATATTAATGAAGTATTAATTTATTCAGTATAATTCATATTTTATAATTTATAGAAATGAAACAATTCATTCATATATTAGTCCACATATTAACAATTTATAATTACTTTATGTTATAACTGCAGTCATGGGTGAAGTCATGGGTGAATAAAGGGTGTACAGCTGTATTTATATCTTAACCACATTTTTATAGCTTGCTGTTGGTGAAAACTTTTTAGAGAATGTATGTGCTCCTTCAAATTTCATTGCCCACAAATTTAGTAGTGGGATCATATTGAGGATAAGCTGTGGAATATGGATCAAATAATGCAGCTTTTGAAGTTATTTAGTTTAGAAAATGGACATTAAATGAATAGAGAAATTTTTTGATGTAATATTTTATAAAGGGATTTTGTCTTTTGCAGTTTCGGGTGAGAAAATCATTGTTCTAAATAACATAAAAAAAAGATTTAAAAAACTGTCTCATTTTCTGGAATGTAGCTATGTAAAAAATGGCTAAAAATTATAAACAATGTCAGTTTTTGAAGGATTTTGGTGTAGATCACTGAGCAAGTGTAATGTTGCAATTTCTGCCAGTATGAAATATGCTTATTGATGTTTATTTTTTTAATTTTTATGTTTACTTTTAACTGTTAATATTGATTAACCCTTTGGCACCAGAGCCCCATTTTCAATATGCCTTGCACATAACTGAACAAAGTTATTAAAAAATAATGGTTATTGTAGATAAAACATTTATTTATTGAAATAATATAATAGGACAGTCTAAAATAAAATTTGGTAGTAGTTTGAATTAAAAAATAATCAAATCAGGTCATGCAACACTCATTGAAACAATTGCCTAGGCACAATCCCAGCTTTTCTGGACATGTTGTACACTTGTATCTGGTATCTCGCTGAATGTCATTCCTGCTACAAATTATGCACTTCTTTTGAGATGAAGCTTATTATTATGGTTATTCTGTCCAAACGATCTTGTGCATCTTGTTCTATGCTTCTATGGGACACAGCTGCAATACCAGAGAGAACAGAAATAGTACGTTTTGTAAAATCCACAAAATGAATATTTGTTTTTTTTTTACTGTTAAATCAGACAAATGCATTCATTACCAGCCTTTGTAGGAAATAAATAGCAATTTTTTTTGTCTCACAAATGGCTTTGGCTTGTGGAATTTGCTGAATGTGGAATTATATGATGGTTATAAATTTCAATTGCAGTTGGTTTCATGCAGTTGATTCTTTGGTTTCCTAGTAAATGATTGATGGTTGTTATGAAATATACAGTCTTTTTATCATAAAACTTGAATAGCAAGCAACTTGTTCTTATCCATATACATTGAAGATATAGGTTGTTGAGCAGTATGTTTTAATTCGAGAGGTGTGCTACGATTTTCTCTTACTGTACCTCTCATTCCAGTCATCCTTGAATCCAAAAAAGTGGCTAGTCTGATACTGCTATAGTAGTTGTCCACACTGATAGAATAGCCTTTGTCTAGCAAATTACCTTTGGTCATCAAATTCACAATGACCAATTCAGTGTTGCATAGCTCTTTGCAACCAGGCTCTCCAGCATCTAATGAAGATCTTGCTCCATAATTAACAGCTATATGATTGACATATCCAGAAATATCTCAAAGTATGACATTTTTATACCAAACTGGGCTATTTTTATGTCAATCTGCCCTTGAAGAACAGTAGAAATTCGACCAGTGATAAGTCCTGTGTTGGTACATACATTGACATGGAATTTGTCATGGAAATGTCATGAAAATTGTTCATAAACTCCTTTAGATGAGTTGCCTTCACAGTGGCATCAACGTTGTATGGGCACAAAAAGTGCACATGAGATAAATTTCTCTCAAGACTTGCATTTGGCAAAGTATGGAATACACATTGTGTTGGTAACTAGATCAATAATAGATCAATTCATCATGTCCTTAAAAATTCCTTTTTGCATTCTCAATAGTAATGCGTGAATTTGTCCATTAACACAATAAATCAAATAGAATACCTCCACGAGTACACATGCAAAAAATCAGAATGATTGGACACTTACTTTTCTCGAAAACAGAAATTTAAGATTTTTACTATATAAAATGGATTTAATTTAATTTGCCAATAAGTTTTTTATTATAGATGCTAGAGTGTTACAATTTTGATATTCTTAACCATGACTGGTTTTTCTATTCATAAATAAAAAAATATCCAACATTGGTAGATTATTTTCAGAGAAAATCGATTTTTAAGTTTTCCCCAAGTTAAATAAAATAAAATGACACTTGGGAAAAATGTTGACATTTAAAATTTTTTTAATCATTGATTGAAACCGAACTGATTTAAAATGGCAATAACTTTTGCGTCTCTTAACCGTAAAAGACCTAACCAGCATAAAAATATGCACAACAAAATTCTACATCTTAATCATAAAGCTAGAAACATCTGCATAGTACTATAATTCTTTAAAAATACAAAAAACAAAGTGCATATAAAATGCTTCATATATAAAAAACATTATTACAAGTGTACAAAATAGAGAGAGAGAGGGCTCCCAACTCAGCAACATGCTGAGATTGGGAGCTAAACAAAACCTGAAGGAAAGGCTTATCATTAAGCACAATAGCGAGGCTAGTAAGCATTGCATCTGTGACCCAAATATTCACAGGAATATCAGGGTGAATCGAAGTTGGCTGCCAAGGAATACATGTAGAAAAGCTATCGGGGAAAGCCTGAGCCCACCTAAAGTCAACAAAGTGCCTAGGTAAATGTAAAGCATAGCAAAAGTATGCTAAAAAACCCTGGGTAACTTGTAAAGCATGAAGACAATGTGGTTGTGTAGTACAAATAGAACGAAGAAGTGAGAGATGGCCAGGAATTAAAGAAATAGTCTGGGCCGAAGTGTCATACTGTAAACCACAATACACAAGTGAAGAAGTAGGTACAAGACAAGATTTGCGAAGATTAACAGTAAAGCCAGCATCCTTCAAAAGGAAAAGCAGGTAGTCCCTAACCGCACAAACAGTATCAGGGGAAGCAGACAGAAAAATGTCGTCCACGTGTGACCATACCACAGCCCCCGGGAAGGCAGCATGAGTTTCCCGCATAAGGAGAAAAAGAACTCTACTGAGAATACCCGGGGACTGTGGCATACCCATAGGCAGGCGAAGAAATTGGTAATAGCAATTGTTATAGTAAAAAGTAGTAAGAAAACGGCTCTTAGGGTGTATGGCTGCAGAGTAGAAAGCATTTTTCAAGTCAATTTTAATCATTAAATGGCCACTAGTATCATAATGTTCAAGGATATGTACCGGAGGAGGGAGGTAAACTGAACATTTCCTGATGAAAGGCTTTAAATGGCGGTAATCCACAACAAGGCAGCTGCTACCCCCCTCCTTGTTGCCAAAAAAATTTTACTAATGAGAGGTCTACTATGTGACTTACATGTCTGAATAATGTTGGCCTCTAACAAGGAATGCACAGATTGGGATAACTCAGGAGATACACGGTGTGATAATTGAACAGAAGAAATCCTACAAATAAAAAGTTGAGCTCCGTTCTGGTAAATCCGTTTAGTATGAATCGACATAGGCATATGCTCTGGGAAAGAGGGGTTGAGACTGGGCAGAGTAGGAATAAGAACAGCTTTCATGTGGTGACACAGAGTAGCTCGTGGGGCAGCTCCGGAAGCCCATTCCTCTGGATCATACTCTTCTAGTGGGTCATGAGGATCAACGGGATGTCAGGGATTGGCTGCTCCAGTCTTCGGAAGCACGTCTCGCAGTAAATCATCGATACCCGGGACTCAAATAGGTGGGATGAAGCCATAAGTCGACTGAAGTAAAGTTGAATCCGCAAGGTGAAGAGTGGATAAATCAGACAAGGAAATAGTTTGGTTGAGTAACCATGAATGGATGTCAGCCAGAATCTCTGGAGTCGCAGTGGAGGGACTAAGGAGATCCTCCAGAGTAGAGAGGGACCAGTCAAGACTATCTGGTGTGCTTCTTGGAGGGATCGAGCCCCCAGACGGCATTGCCCTTCAGGAGTAAGGGACCAACGCAGAGCAGCCGTGATCTTATCTTCGTCAGTACGAGGTGCAAGACATCCTTCAGCAACTGGAGGATCTCCGGCCAAAGGTTGTGGGGCTGTGTCCATTGGCTGGGTGGCGTGGGCTGCTTGTTCAGCTCTGTGTGATAAGGTGTTCCATTCTGGACACCAAATCTCCGATGCCAGGAAACTGATCTTCAGGCATGTTGGTGCACATGGTGGTGTAAGTAACTCCAGCTTATAATGGGATCAAAATCCAAAGACGTGAGTAGAGAACACAAGCTGGATGGAAATAGTAGTCAGTGCAGGAGAACACGACCAACTATCAGAACAATACAACAAAAAATTGTAATATGTAAATTCCAAAATGCAACTTTTGAATTAAATGAATTAAAAAAATTACATATAAAGTTTAGGAAAAAATGTTTACAAGTCAAAAAAAATGTATAAAACCATTGTGGATTTCTCTGAAATTTTGATACAATGTATATATTTTGATGCTCTTTTTTTGTACTGATGGCTTTTTTAATTTAATGCTTACTTTTCTTTTAATAGGCAAAAAACCAAAAATATTTTTTTATATGTTGACCAAAAAATTAGGTGGTAGATCTCAGCATTCCTTGAATATGATATGAAGCTAAAATCTTTGGAAATATGTTTGGGCAACTCACTAAGCTTTTATAATCAATCATAGCTATTATATTTTTCGTTTAATTCAATAAAATGAAATTCTTAATTATGGCCATCTCCCATATGCAACAAAATTATAAGGTTTTTGGGTTGACATGTCAGGCTGCAAGATTCAATAAATAATTTATCAAGCAAATAACTGTACATGCCTATCAGGGTCGTCCTCGAGCAAACCATGAATTTAGCAAGGGTGATATGGTTTCAGATTAAGCTTTCTCAAAATTTGCCAGAGTGATGTGTATGGCAGATCAACCACATTTTATGGATTTCTTAGGGCTCTAAGTAAATGCTAAAGCGACTGCCATTGTGTTATTTTCAGTGCACACTGTGGTAGGCCATCCTGATTTTGGAACATTTGCGACTGATCCGATCACTTCAAACTTGTAGATTGAGTGGAGGATTTGTTTCAAAAGAATGACGCCATTTCTGTTGTACTGTGTTGGTATTCTTGCTTTTCCAGCATTGTTTCAGAATCCACTTACGCTGCTTAATAGTCACATTTCTAGCCATGATTACAACCACTGAGTAGAGCTTGCAATGTAATGATAACACAATGAGAGAGTATTATTTAAATAGGTTGACTTTGGAAAATCCATTGACTAAATTTAGAAATGGAGAAATTCCAATTATCCCTATAATTTACTATATACTGTAATTTATTATAAACTGTATACCTACCTTTGAAACACCCTGTAGTACAATTTTAAAACTATATTGTGAAATAACTTTATAAGATAATAATCAAATGTTTAAAAAATTAAATGTACTTATACATCTACATAGAATAAAATAAAACAATTGATTAATGCACAGTCTAAAATTTTCTAAGTGATCCAAGTAATAAAATAAGCTTTGGATAATGTGTAAAACTGTAGTTTGCACTTATATCTTACCTGAGGTCCACAAAGAGAAACATAGTTGATTATGTTCAATTATAATAAAAGTTAAATGATCCAAAAATAAATTGTCAAATGAATAAGAAAACACAATAAATAATTTCACAATATAATAATAAAAGCTTCCATACCAGTTGGTCAACAGGCACAATATGTTCAACTATTAAGGAAAGTTAACAATCAATTTTAACATTTGAGAGCCAGTAAATATATATTTTTTCTGTAAAAAAGTATTACATTTAGGAATAAAATCAAAACCAAAACTAACAATGTACATAATTAATTCATTAAATAAAAATACTTCTTGACTCAAATCTAAACCTTAAAGAATATCATGGTCTATATCTGGCATAAAAATTGAGGTAGTGTGATGTAGTCAACATAAAAAAGCAGAAACACCATTTGAATGGGTAACAATAGCATGGCAATAATTAGTTCATAAAACATAATGGTTAGTTGGGATCAAAACTAGTCAAAATATCAGTAAAAGATATACAACAATATCAACAAAATTGACCTGAAGAAAAACAGGTGGTTAAGTCACAAAGTTTATACAAGTTGTTGCCTGTCATAAAGGCTGCAATAACTGGAACACATACATCCTTGTGAACAAAATTAGTATAAAACAGATTATTAAGTTTGTTCACAAGTGGCTGCAAATAAAAAAAATTGTATACTTTTTACAGTAGATTCCTTTACAAGCAACAATAAATTACAAAATTTTGTCTTAGACTGAAAAATAGGATCCACATCCCAGTGAAAAAAAGTCAGGGGGCCTGAGTGGGACATCATCATAGGGCCCTCGCCAGCTACATTCCTAGTTAGCCAACAGTCGCCATGTGCAGGCCTAAAAAACGCTATACTAGTAGTATAGTGCAACATTTAAACAATATTGCAAGAGAATTGAAAGAAAATTCCAAGAAATTTAAACTAATGAAACAAAATTATCAAAAAAAATATAACTAAATGTAACAAGACAAACAATAACATATGGGAACAACAGTGCAGTAAAAGCAACCCACCAAATGCTTTTTAATGAACCCATTATATCGATTAGACTATTAAAATTATGAATTAGATTTGAATTTAATTATAATATTACTGATATAATGAGTGTATTTGTCACCAAACGTTTAGTAAAGCTGAGAATATTTATCGAACCAAAACCTGCTCTTGTATGTGTTATGTTTTGAAATATTTGTATTATGTAGAAAGTACAAAAATGTAACACATTCTTAATATGAAGGGAAAATTATGTTCAAATAATATTCAATAAATCAGGCATTAGTTTCCATGCTGCCTCTATGTAAGAATTCCATGTAGAGTCATTAGACAGCAGCAGTGATGATCATGGGTCTTGATACAGAGAATGACAAGGATTAGATAACACTGAAAATATTGTTGAATATGTAGGCTTGTCATTGGTAATAGTTATAGAGTAAACAAGACATTACATTGAAGGTAATTCAACTGAAAATTGGAAAAAAATAGATTTAAATGAACATAAAGTGATCGTTTTTTAAATAAAAAATCTCTCATTTAAGAATGACCAAAATATTATTTTAAGGTGCTATACAAATATTTTTATTAAGTCAACTACATACATTTACGTTTGTTTACTGAGGAATAAATAAATTGAAATATTTGTTGCTTTAATTAAGTACTTACAGAACATATTAAGGTCTGCAATACCGTTACGTAATGTGTGTTGATGCAGAGAGCTCCTCTAAGTCTATATTGTACTTGATTGAAAGTTCTGGATCCAGCATGTTATTTAGGTTGGCGCATTTGCCAAGTGCACAATAGATCTAAAAAGTGTTACAAGCATTACAAACTAAGGTATATTATAAAAATTTACAACAGACCTTCAACTGTGTGTCTGGAGGTCGCAAATACTTACTTCTATGTCGTTTTTTATATTTAAAAAAATTGTCATTCATTAATCCAGTATTTCGAATAGTTTCGGATGTACATGGTGACCTCTGACTCAGAAAAACAAATTTTACCTCTCATCTCTGCAGCCTCAGAAATCCGATCTTCAGCTTCCATCTCTGCAGCCCCAGAAAAACAATATTCACCTCCCGTCTCTCCAGTCCCAGAAAATCGATCTTCAGCTTCCATATCTGTGTGTTCAGAACCCTGAAAATGATCCTCTTCAATATCAAAGTTCCCTTAATCATTCGGCACAACTTTTACAAACTGGTTCAACATCTCTGCAGTGCGTGATTGCATAGATTTTGATGCACCACATGTAAATTCGTGTAGCCATAGCTGCTTCTTTTCATTCAGAATGTTGTGCCAGCCTTTGACATATGATTTGCAATATCCAGACTCAACATAATCATGTGAAAACGACGAATTTGAGAGATCATATCATTGAAGACAACGCATGATGTTACTCAGTAGTGGAAGATAAGATGCCAAACGTTCAAGGATTTTCTTCGCCAAAACAGAGTGCTTACGTGAATTACCCCTGTTGTCAATGACAGACTCATAGAGTTCAGATGCTTGCAAATAAAAGGGAGGTTGCTTAAAAATTGCACTTTCTGTGGAAGGTGAAAAGAATTACTTTTCATTATCTGTTTGTTCAGCATTAATATCGGAATGATACGATGGACTTGAACAAGAGGTAATTTGGTTGTTGATAGCCATGACATCATTGGCACATTGAGAAGCATTATTTGAATCAACAGAATAGTGAATAGTTTAGAAAAATATTTTTTAGCTTCAACACAAGAGTTCAACATCACAATATAGCATATGGCGTATTTCCACCACATTTTTGAGACTTTATTATAAGTTGTTAAAAACTGTTTCCATCTGTTAATCTCATCAATGCTGACAACACATAAATTTCGCAGATCACCTGAATTTGCATTCCCATTTATAATCCACATACAATGGTGCAAAGATACATGACAACATTGAGACCATTGAAAACATGCAACATGCGAAGATAGAAGGCCAATTATGATCAATAATAACACAATCCGGAAGTGCAATACTTTTTTTCTCTGTGATGTCTAGTTGGACACGAAGATTCGGTACAAGCTTGCCTGTTTGACTACGATGGAAATTTCTGGTAGCAAGGACCTCTCGGCTAGAATCTGGACATAACTTTCTTGACAAGATTTTCGATTATTGAATTATCTATATGTCAAATAAGAAGGATTGTATAAAGTTATCAATAAAGATACATAGCATAATCATATGTGTTTATGAACAATTGGAACATATTGCACTAATCGTGTTCTGATTTATAAACATTTATGCTTTTTAATTAAATAATTATAATTATTGTTAAGTTCCTTCCCCTTTTATTTATGAACTGACATTTTTACAAATATTCTTCTATAACATCAATAATCTTGATAATTACTTAAAATATTGATTAAAAATGTGTATATTAAGATAGCGGTGAAAAATAGTAATGGTTTATTTATAATTTGATTTGACTATTTATGACTACACAAAAAAAATCTAACAGATATAAATAACAATTTATTTAGTTATAAGTAATTATCAGTAAAATAAGTCAAAAATTCAGATCAGTAAAAAAATTTAAAAAATTATGATCCACTTATGATATCGCCTCGATTTTTTAATTATATAAATCATGAAAGAAAATTGCCACTACAAACAAGAAAACATCTTTAAATTCACCATATGTATTATTAAGTGTATTAATGAAATAATAAAAACCTGAAAGTATTATAAAATAAAGAAATTTACAAATAGAGTTTATCTCTCTTTATCGCTTTTCGACTGGTTCATTTTAAAGTAAATAATAATTGTAATCTATATGTTACAGGCAAATCTATCAATGTAGTCTTTTCTGTTATAATTGTAACAATGTATACAAGAATATTGGGAATTCCGAAACCTTGATCTACATCTATATTTTTATGAAACAATTGCTACAATAAATGTAATATCGATCGATTTAAATATGTAGTTACAATTATTCTGTGAAACAGAAACACTGTTGATTTACTACAATTAAGTGTACACTACAACCAAAATTATTTGAAAATGTTTTGAAACGAAATAATTGTTAAATCTTACTATTTTACTATGGTTTAATTTTTTTTGTTTCAGTTATCGAGCGAATATTCTCGGACTGTTTTTTTGGAATATGAAAATCAACATATCATGGTCAAAGAAATTATTTTTTGCATTGTTTGTTATAAATCATTCTCTTCTGCAAGTGAATTAACAAATCATTCACAATCTCATACAAGGGAAAAACCGTACAAATGTAATCTTTGTAATAAATCATTTTCTCGATCATACAATTGTACAAGGCACACAAGAGCTCATACAGGTGAAAAACCGTACAAATGTGATCTTTGTAATAAATCATTTTATCGATCATACGATTTAACAAAACACTCAAAAACTCATACAGGTAAAAAACCGTTCAAATGTAATATTTGTATAAAATCATTTTATCATTCACGTGGTTTAATTGTACACTCACGAATCCATACAAATGAAAAACCGTACAAATGTATGCTTTGTAATAAATCATTTAGGTCTTCAAGCAATTTGAAAAATCACTCAAGAACTCATACAGGTGAAAAACCGTACAAATGTAATCTTTGTAATAAATCATTTTCTCGATTAGGCGATTTAACATGTCATTCACGAACTCATACAGGTGAAAAACCGTACAAATGTAATCTTTGTATAAAATCATTTTCTCATTCATCTACTTTAAGCAAACACTCAAGAACTCATACTGTAAAAAAACCATTCAAATGAAATTATTTTATTCATTATTTACTCCTTCATCAAATTTGATTTATTAATCACTACTTATTCACAATACCACAATGTAAATTTATTACATATATCTATTTTAGCTAAAATTTGCTTTTTTTAATCACTATCTATTTTTTATAGTTTTATTGTATACTTCTATATCATTGTAGCATTCGTTTGTTCTCTAATATATCTCATTTTGCTATTCGAAATCATTTCAAAATATATAATATCTGGAAAAAATGATTTTAGTGTAAGTGTTCAATATTTACTTTTACTTTATTTGTGATAAAAACGGTTTACCAAATGACATCTGATTCTGTAGAAACGTACTTAACTGAATTCATTAAAAATAATAATTCAAGCACATTCGTTTCAAAATTTAATATATATACCAACATATAACACGTGTTTCGTTGATAAATTCTACCTCTGGTTTAAAATTTGTATAATTCATCAATGCGTTTTATTTGTAGAATATTGAAAATGTGATATTCACGAATAACACATATACTATAAATGTCTATTTTAAAATAATTATGTATTTTTTAATTTGCAAATATTTCTTACAACCTTCACTTGTAATTCAACAATAGAAGTATAACACGTTGGTGCTCCTTATTTGCTTTATAAAATCATTCAATAATTAAGATAAATTGCACGTTTGATTCTATAATCTTTTCTTAAAATGTCGAATGTACTTTTAAGGTACATTGACAAACATGTTACTGACCAGTTTCCTATATTGAGTTATTTTAGAGTTTGGTCGACGTGGATTATTTTCCTAAAATTTAATTTTTTACTAAACTTGAGTCAAAATCATAAAAAAGTGATAACTTTTTCATAACGGATGTTTTATTATAAAACAATTTTTTCTAGATATCTACTGAACTATTTCGCAAGCAATTGTGTTCTCAGCCTATCAAGTTACAAATTAACGTTACCTGTGAGTACATATTAATTTAGTTAATAAACAGTAAAATAATTACATCAATCTTTTTAAATGGGTCATCAATTTATACTACAATGAAGACAGTGACAATAGTGTTATGATAATGACAAACTGTAATCCTAAACCAATCTATGTAATCGAAGCAAAATCAATTGGCATGTAACATCCTAAATTTTGTAATTAGTACCTAATTGTTGCTTTTTGTGTCAACATTGCTTTAAGTTCAACAATATGAATCAGGAAAAATACAATATTTAGTGAATAACAAAAGTTGATTAATTACAAAATTGAAATACAGTATAAAAGTGCGTTACCTATGAGTAATGTACAAATCTTAAAATGGTTATATTTGGAAAACACGTGCTAATAAAATCTATCTACACCATGAGATACCCTGCCACTTCGCGTTCTAATTGGTTCTTCTTCCACTGCATTGATGACTTCTGTATTCTGCTGTAGTTCACCTGCTTGAATAACACCTCGTGTCCTGAAAGTAAAATTTGGCTGACCTTTATACCTAAATAAAAAAGGGGCTTGTAATATATTAACATTCTAAAATATATTATGCTCTAATACAACTTACCCTTCTGGACGAGTATGCTTTGTTTCAGGAGCTTGCTGTACACCTGCTTGAATAACAGGTGTCTCATCAATCGGTTGGTTCACGGCATTGATCAGTTGACAGGGTGACCTTGGTTGGCAGCATACGTTTTCCCTGAAAGTTAAATATATATAAATAAGAAATTAAGATTAATGTACCAACACTAGTATACATCCACAACTTACCCTTCTGGCCGAGTATGCTTTGTTTCAGGAGCTTGAACACGATCTACATTTGTGCAGTCTTTGTAGTTCTTGTTAAGACACCCGATGTAATAACAAGATACATTTCTCAATGCAACAAATCCAGGTTTCAATGAAAGAATGGATCTAGCCTGCTGGATTCCATTTACTAATCAACCTTGTCGATCAGGACGTTGTCGATGTCGGTTAGAAGATGTGAAGACTGGCTTTTACAGAATGAGAGGTTTTCCTGGAATCATTGGGTGCATTGACTGTACCCATGTGAGAATTAAACTTCCCTCCGAAGATAATGCAGAGACATATCGAAACCGTAAAGGTTACCCATCAATAAATGT
>JAUZNC010028570.1:0-21548 GCA_034780395.1 Vannuccia rotundouncinata | reverse complement strand
AATCTTTTTGGTGACCTTGAATTTGACTAGCTGTCTAACCATATACAATCTTCTTTGTGCCTTTTTTGTGATTATTTTAATATGCTTCTCCCAACACAGAGTGGCATCAATGGTGCACCCCAGATATTTATATTCTTGGACTATTTCTACTTCAGAATCTTTTATATCAACTTTATATCAATCTTTTATATCAATATTAAACCAAAGCTATAAAAATACTCAAAATTAACTTAAAAATTTTCAAACTCAAACATTGATATCGTATTTAGATTTATTTGCTATCGTTTATATTACGGATATACTCCAATTAAGTGTTCCTATCTAACGTTTCATTATAGCATCTAGGAATGATTATGAAAATTGATTAATAATTAATTATATAGAGCTTGTTGGTTTGAGATAGATTTTATTGGTAGACAAAATATTCTTAGTTACTAACATTAATGACGACGATTGTTATAGAACTCAGATTGCATTTTAAATAATTGCATTCTCAGAATTATATAAAAGTTGATCATTGGCTCGCCCCCTCCTGAAAAATACGCTGGAAAGGCGACTGTTGTCATTGATGAATTCTAAGAATATATATAGTGGAACCTTCACTGTTTAAAGCGTTATCATACACAAGGAAGACTTTAAAGGTGTAATACACATCTGTTAAAACTATGATGTAAGTTGAATGCTTCATTTTTATAAAATTTGCAAATACATTAAACTACAATTTAAAATATCATTTATTTAATATCATTGATAATATTATTTTTTATTTTTTTATAATGCTTAAATTTTGTTATTGATTAATATATCTCAAGTTTTTGTGAAATGTATCGATTCAATTAACAATTCTTATCTAAAGCAAAAGGTTTAAAATTAAGATTTTACTGATGCTCACATACTCAAAATTTTATGAAAATCAAGATAAAAAACAAAAAAATTTAAAAAAATAAAACGTCTCTAGATGTTAATACTGAAAAAATCTCTTAATTGTTTTCACAGAAGTCAAACAAAACAAGAGAACCACATTTTCGAACACCGAATAGAAGTACAAACTGATTCTAATTGAACTAATCCAAAGCTGCGAGAATTTATCCACAATTTCCTATTATTTAATTATCAAAATTGTTTCCATTTTAATAAGTTTTTGAATAAAAAATAGTGAATGGTTGCAAAAAAACAATTCTTATGACCCGGAAGAGGAAGTTGGCACGAAGAAATTTTAGAAGAAGATCTCCAAACGCCGTATTGTATATCTTATGGTTGATGAAGAGATTTAGTTGTACAGAAATATCTTCGTTCTCTAGTTTTATCAACGATTTCGCTCGGAGTGTAATGATGAGATCATCAAAGTGTAGTAATATCCATTAATAGGTAGACTGCGACAATGACTGTAACAGACAATAATTTTATTATAGAGAATGGTTTCTTTTTGGGTAAATCCTAGCTGGGAATACCGGTTATAAATATGTTATAATTGAATGCAAATAGTTAATAATCGAATTGTTCATTATCTACTCTTAGTTTTGTAGTAGATAACCCAGTAGATCAATTAATTGACTAATGAATATATGCGAATAACTAACTAAGAACCAACTTTTTAATATAAAAATTTATCCTTTAGAAATTTTCCAAAAATTCATTATTTTTTCATTGAAAAACTTATGAATAATAAACTAAAAAATTAATAATAGGAAATAGTGGCTCCCTCGTAGCATCGAATTTGTTCAGTTATAATGAAATTGCCAGAGATTAAAACTAATTAAAACAACTAAAATTAAGGAAGACTTATATTTCGAGGTTCAGCCTCCTTGTCAAAGGTAGGTAATAAATGTGAAATATGCATGTTTAGATTTAAATGAGTTTGCTTGTTAAAATATACCTTTGAAATTCAAACAAAAAAATTAATTTATAAGATTTTTAATATCTTTTTTTAAATTGTACTCATTAATTTGAAATTTATAACAATTTATTCAATTTACACACAACATTCTTTATTCTACATTGCATCGGCCAGTAATTGGATCCTGAGATTTCGCTAACTAATCATTTCAGAAGAAATCCCGTAAAACTGAAATTCGTTTCGCAAACAATAAAATTACATAATGCATTTATTTATGTAATATCATTAATAGTCTAATTCTTCGGAATCATTGACTTATATATTATTTATCTAGACAGGCAAACTGACCAATATTCAATAGTAATAAATGTCCGCGAGGGAATATATCTATATCGATAATCAATGCCAAATTGATGGACGGAAGTTGAAAATAAATTCTAAAATTAATAAAATTAATAAATTAATCGATTAAAATTGATTGAAAACCCTCTTTAAAACGAAATTAATACCGTATATAATTGAAATGCACTCTGGACGTTTTTTTGATCAGTTTGCCGGTCAATAGACTATCAATCCATTTTCTTGTGGAAAGTCACTTTTAAATATCAGCAATTCAAATCAATCCTACTAAGCAGTATTTATATTATCAATATCAATAATATATCATTTTATCAATTCAAAATTCAAACCATTATATTTAATACATTTATCTTTTAAATGTATTATTTTTTTCTTACAATAATAATTATCTTTTAAAATTCCATTTTAATATTACTCCGAAGCAACAAAAAGTAAACGGAATATATCTTTAAGGATTACATAATATGTTCTATCATGTATTTACACTCTCAAAAACATGTGAAAAAATATATATCATATCTTATGAAATAACGATAAACATATTTGAGACGATGCGATGATAACACCTACCTTAGCCTCTTTTTCTCATTTTACAGAAAATGCAACTTTATGAAAAATCCTATTTTCTAGCCCATTTTTTTATTGCAGTTTCCGTTAACATGGGATGTTATATTTATTTTGCTGCATTGCTACTTTGAAATAAAACGATGATTAAATATAATTGAATAAATATATCTAAAATGATGTATTAAAAATTAATGTCTAAAAATTTCTGAAATTCATTTCCCAACATGTTTTTCTTTTTTTTATAATAAACCTTTTAATTTCAAATTGCTGGTATTTTTTTACTATTTAAGATATCGCTTAGGTTTTTTTTAATTTAAATCTGCAGATATCCGGGTTTTACTTGGTGTGTATATAACTCCAAATTTTAAAAAAGATCTAAGATAGGAGTTTTCATGGTATCGTGTCATTTATAAATTGGAAAATCATTTTCGCGGAATATCCAAATTCAACCATCTATCTCAACTATCCAAGTAGCATTTCAATCATACATTTACAGAATAAATCTGCACCGACAACGAATAAATTTACCATATCAATATCGTAAACGATTTTCATATACATCGCAATAATATTTTAATAATTGTTTATGCAATTATCGACGACGAATTATAGAAACGAAATATTCTTTATTTTAAGAATATATATATATATATATGAGTCTTTATTTTAAAATAATATACAAGAATAACTTGCCGATTCATTCTTCACGCGCGGTCCCAAATGTTGATTGTATATTATGCTTATTCTTATCTCACTCATGACAGCAATTCAAATTCATATTTCAAACATTCTAATCACTTATTTCAATCATAGATATTAATCAAACAAATACTTATTATAGGTATAACACCATTATCGATTGATAAACCCCACATTTTATATGATCCTTAGTTAGTAAGTTTTCTACCGATTTCAATGATTTTTGCACCAAAAATTGCCCATTTTTACGAAGGTTAAAATAATGTCACAATAAAAGAAGAGAACAGAGTCGAGTAGGTATCGACACCCCACTAGTATTTATTCCGTATTTGTGTAAACTTTCCTATTTTTGAAGGGCTAAATTTAATGAAAAAACAACTTTCAATGCAAATTAATTATTTATTTTTAGTCATATTACTTTACATTATTCTTTCGCAACTTTCTTATACATGTAATCATCTAACTCTAAGATAGAATTAACAAGGAAAACTTCTTCTCGAAACAGATGTCGATAAGTTGAAGTAATTTCTAATTCAATCTTTAAGTCCATTCAATCTATTCCATCTATTCAAGTCTATTTAATCTCATTCTATTGAAACTAAAAGTAACTAAGTAAATACCTCCTTATCAAAGGTAACTATGTAATATAAAAGCCAAATAAGTATATAATACAGAGCTAAAATGAGTAGATGAAAGACTGTTCATACAAGTCATATAATTCAGTGAAATTGAAACTCACTGACATAATTCTGTTAACTCACACAAGTTTACTTTGCTCCAAATATCATTCAACTTTAGTATAATGTATTTTGTTAGCTATAAACAAGGCTATAATGTTATTGTACTAAAATTAAATCATTATAGATTTTATGTGAGTAAGTTCTAAATTCAGTCATTTAATGGATACCTTTTAGTTTTATTGATTATTGAACACTTTAATTCATCTACATTAATCTTCATCTGTTTGTGAACTTTACTCTTAACCATTTATTTTATTTTACCAGTTAATTATTTTAATTTAATTATACATGCATATTTCCCTTTTATTAAATAGGTGTACCTTTTATATTAAGGAGTCTAAACTCAAAATATAAGGATTCGTTCAGGCTTTCGCTACTATTTCACTATTTCACTACTATTTCATACTAATCCGATGCTGTGAGAGGACCACAATTATTATTAACTATTTAGTTTGCATTTTAATAAGTTTTTCAATCGACAAATAGTGAATTGTTGGAAAATTGACTAATTAAATTAATATTGAATAATTCTGAAGGATAAATTGTAATTTTTAAATTTAGTTCTTAATTATTCGTATATATATATATTCACTGTCTGCTGTTTACAGTCTTCAAAATTCTACAGACAACAATTATTCACGTCAACCTTTGAACATTCCAAATCGTGAGTAACTAATTGATTGTTCTAAATATTTAATTAAACACCTAACACATCAGTTTATGTGCATATTGTATAAGCAAATATTGTTGCAAATTGGTCATTATTTGAATCAGATAAAAGAAAGAATGTTGTACATTTTATTAGCAGATGTGAATGCAAACTCCAATAATAATCTTTCTATATTTAGGGTTAATATAAACACATTTTTATCTGGTTTAAAAATCCGTATCCACAATAAAGTAAAATATTTAGATAATTATGCAAGACAAACTGTCCATCCATACCCACAATTTGTATATAACCTCCCAGTTTCTAAAAACTGTTTAGTTTTAATTGGTTTAAATACATCAATTGCGTTTGTCGATTATATTTATCTATGTTGGTTTAGTATCATCACTAATTCATTCCTAACTAATTATAATTTGTAATTTTATATAAGTAATTCCTGTATACGGTTTGCAAAACATCTTAGCAAGGGGTCGTAGGTTGTGTCAATTTTTTTTAATTGACCAAATGCCGGCAATATTTAAAAAATCTTCTTTAAAGAAGACAGAAGAGCATATTTTGAGCACTACTGTGGCAGTGGAAGGCCTCAGAGTGACCTAAGAAAGCAAATTAAATAATGCTATTGTGTCAAATTTAATTGAAGAAAATAACAATATTATTATACGGGACATCGCCCATCTAACTCGAATGAAAAAGTATATGGTTCATCGATTAATTACGGAAGATCTTGAAAGGATCTGGTTCATACCAACAAAGTGGTCCGTATTGAGCGATGTACTGACAGGATCGAACCATTTGAATCTCAAATAGCAGGGGACAGCCTGATCACTATATTGAGGAAAAATTATTTTATTGAAGAAAGTTGATACCTAAAATTAAATTGGTTTTGTTATTCAAACACCCCATCGCACAACAATTTAGGTCAAGTTATCATCTTAGTTGAAAATCCCCCACGTGGTACTCAACGATAACACATGATGATTTTTCATTACAACAACAGACCATGATGTTGCTGTTGTTGTCCAACAGCAACAACAACTCAATAACAGATAACTTCATAACGTACCTAACACTAATCTTTGTGACGCTATCTATTGCGAGATTGGAATCACTCAGAACTGGGAATTTTTCTTACAGAGAAGATGTTGTTAAATTTTTTGATAAGCAAATACCTTATTGAACCAGACATCGGTTTCTTTGGTGAAAATAAATAGTAATCATAACAAAATTGTTGAAAATGATGCAAAATATATGTAATTATAACCTTTGTCAATGCTCATAATATAATTTGTACAGTTTTAATATTACTCATTGCACTCAAATATATCATTAATATTTCAGAACTAAAAACGCAATTTTTAATGGGACAGCCTATAATTTGCCGAAGCACACATTTTTGCAGAAATTGCACACATCTTTAACAAATTTATTTACAACAATTTAAGTGTTGATACGAAATTTAACTAAATATCAAAATTTAAAATTTTATAAAAAAAATTTGTGGACACGTAAAAGTTATTTCAAAATGTGTGTGAATGTGTCCTTACTCTAGTTTTCAAAGAATCGTGAATTTACTAATAACATGGAACTCTTGGTATCATGCTTTGTTCTTTGTAGTTATAAACTGCAAAGCACAAAGAATTTTTTATTAAATGAAACTATTAGAAAATGAATATATTGTTTTTAAAACCCATTATTCATAATTTATCAACAGCTGTCCCTGCAGAAGCCGAGGATCTTTGGTGTGTTCACGCTGACTCTGCAGTAAAACTTCGTATCGACTCGACCAATGAGAGTCTAGAACCTCTCACAGTCCACACCCTGTTCTCTCAAGCAGTCGATCGATATGGTAAGGAGCCAGTTCTGGCCTACAAAGAGGACCCAACCAAGGCAGGATTCACTTATATCAGTTATGTTGATTATTATCAGCTCTGTTGTCAGGCGGCTCGAGGATTTATCAAGGTAGAAAATCACCTGTTCTAAATTGTTTATCCCAAAACGGACCCTCGACCTCTTTATTTCGTCCCTTTAGTTGGGTCTCCAGCGCTTCGAGTCAGTTGGAATCCTCGGCTTCAACTCTGTCGAATGGGTCGTGAGCTCCATCGGTGCGATCTTTGCTGGTGGCCTTTCCTGCGGTATCTATGCGACTAACACCGACGAAGCTTGTCACTATATCGCTGATAAATCACGAGCAGCAATCATTGTCGTGGAGAACGAGATGCAGTTGAACAAGATTTTGCAGGTTCGAGATCGTCTTCCCAAACTAAAAGCGATCATTCAGTACCGTGGAGAGGTGACGAATGAGGACCCAATGGTCCACATGGTCAGTTCAAAATTAATATTTTGTATATTTTACATTCTAAAATATTAAATTTAACTGTTTCTGATTTTTATTATATTAAATTGAACGAAAGATATTTCAATTAGCGTATTTTGCTCTTTAAAACTATTTCAAAATAAAGGTTTTCCCATTCAAATTTGTATGATCGAGCCAACAAATCTGAAATAGGTCATTCAAATATGACAATTTTAAAAGATTTAAATTATTCAAGTAGCATTAATTGTGTTAGCTCTTAAGAAACTATTATGTGATTTGAGCTATCTCCATTTTTTAAATATTGTTAATACCTATAAACGAAATAATCAGTATATCTAATATGGTGGAGCAATAAGGGTAACTTATAATAATAAAGTTGTTTCTACTAAGTGTCAATTTATTTAGCTGCTAATAGGTATTATCAAGTTGGAAATTGAGCTAAATTAGTTTCGATAAAACGTATAAATTAGCTCAAATCATAAAATATTTTCGAAGAGCAAAACACAATTCATTTTTTCGTTGTTTTTTATTAGTTATTAGTTTGTTAGTTATTATAGTTGTTATTTTGAATAACTTGGTAAATTGTTGACTGATAATACATTATACTCTTGGTTAGCAAGTTAGAAACATTTATTTTTTTCGATTTCCAATTTCTTCATACATAAATTTGGTGTGTCCTGTTACCCCAGCAATATCGCTATTTTTCAATTTATCTATCTAATTAACTTATGTATTATCATGTATTAACTCAAATTTTGGTAAGAATATCAAATAGTTACGGTTAAATATTTGGATAAACACAATTATATATTTTAACAATTTTAAAACTGTTTAAATTTTAATTATATTTGAACTATTCTACAATACATACATATTTTTATACAATATAAATGTTTTTATAACTGTTATTATTGCGTTATAATATTTCAGGTGCAATCAGAATATCATTATCTTTATGTATCACGCATAGTCTATATTTCTAAAAATAACATAAAATAATATTGTTCTAAATACTTTTCTAAACTCAAAAGTACATTTGACAATTACATTTTTTTTAAATAATATTTATTATATTATATAAAATGAAAACAAAAAATGCAACTTAAAATGAAAAAAATACGATTAAATTTATAAAAAAACTTAAAACTAATCTAACTTCAATTTTTAAAGGCAGGATTTCAATGACTATTTTAACCAAAAATCCTCACTCTGTGACTTTGAAGTAGAAACTACGTAATATATGCTTATTATAATCTTTCAATGACTAATGAAAATATATTGATCGACCTTGAAATTGAGAATAGCAATTTAGAATAATATATAAGTCAATGTGACTTATATACAAATAATCCAACTCCATTATTTGTTTAAATTGAATTAATTATGACCAATTTAATTATTAAGTATAAACTAATTTGAATTCTCTAAATTCCTATTTCTGCCAGTGGTTTGTTTAAGGACTTGAAATAATTATTTTAACAACTTTCTAAAAATATATCAATTACTGTTCTTGTTTAGTGGAATGATTTCATGATGATGGCCAAAGATCTTTCCAACACAGAACTCATCGATCGTCTCAAGAGTCAACGACCCAACCAATGTTGCTCCCTCATCTACACCAGCGGAACATCCGGGGATCCAAAAGGGGTAATGATCAGTCATGATAACGTGAGTTTGCGCATAATTTGTTAATATCAATGATGATTCTTAAACTATACATTTTTAATCTATTTGACCAACTAATAAAGCTCAGTAATATAGCATAATTTTACGCCATTATGAAATCATCACCAATAGTAAAGGGAAGGTTGTTCCCTACATCACTTTACCAAATAACCTCTCCACAACACTTTTAAAAGATTGTTTTCAAATTTTTAATTGTATGTGAGGATATATAAATCGTCCCTTCACCTCATATTGTTATTGGTTTATGTCCATGTCTATGCCTTATGAGCTATTGAAATTTATTTGAAATATCTATTAATGTATTTCTGTCGGATAATATTATATTAAATAAGTTTATAAATTTGAGACAATATTATCATTTTCAGTCAGTAAAATCAATAACAATAGGATTTCTACTGTAGTTTCTTAATAAAAGCATCGACGTTATATATCTATGATAGATATTGTATATTATATAAAGAACTAGATTAGACATCTAAAATATTTCTATACCAAAGTATGCTGCATCGCGTGTATGTCAAATTCAGAGTTGTGATTGGTTAAATAATTTGTAAATAACTTTAACAGAATATATATATTTAATTGATACATATAAAAAATTATTGAATTTAATTTTACTACAGTAATTACTAATAATATTGAATTTTTGCCAGAATCGACAGAAACAATCAGCTAGATTACCAATCTAGTTAAACTAAGATAGTATATCTATGATTATATAGTCAATTATCAACTAAAAATGGATGGTATTAGAAAATTGATTCAAATTAATAATATTTATCTAAATCGTTATGTATCTCCGTAGTATAAGTGATTATAAATTAAAAATAATTAAGCTATCAATGTAGGGGAAAGAATAGTTAATTTCGATTTATTAATATAGGAATATTATCTGTTTTTTAAAGACAGTAATGCAGAGAATCCAAGAACGCGCTAGAGTCCGAATATTACTTACTGTTCTCAGTAATAAAGGATGTGGAGCGTCCAAAGAAACCCTGCGAAAAGTATATCCGAGGCTCAATGGAATACGCAGGATGTGCATGGATGCCTAACACGAGTAAAACCGCTAAAGAGCAGATAATGACCATCAAGAATGGCGCGACTAGAATCATTATAGTTGTGCTGCCGAAACACCAGAGCAGATGAGGTGGAAGCTGAGGCAAACCTTGAAGTCTTTTCTAGTAGAGGGAAAGGGAAGCTATGAGGCCAATTACAAATAGAAGGTACGAGTGAAGAACAGCAGAAGATGGAGAGGCATTGATATAGAAGAAAGTAAAGAAGACAAATACGAAGTCACTCTAAGAGAAACAAGAGTATTGAGATCTGGTATTCCTCCGTGGGCAGACAATGACATCAAAATCGTCACAACAACTGCGACATAACAGAAGCAGTGACGCCGCTAGCATCCTGAAGACCAACCAGGAACCCCCAGAGAGAGGGCGTAAATGTATAAAAGCATTAATTGATCCCTTTCCATTTTAATATCTAAGGTAACGAAGAAGCGGACGAAGCAGCGAAAGCAGGCTCAGGAATGAAACAAGATGAGGTTTCGATTGAAGAACCAATTCAAATAGCGTTACAGAATCTGCCAAATAATATCGAAAATATGCCAACTAGATATGTATATCAATGTTTGCACTTTGATACAAAAAATGAGATCATTTCAACAAGAAATATTTTGGACCTTGATTTATCATTTTGGTTTTCGAATGAGAGAGCGGATTCGGGAATTACGAAAGAATCAGTTATTTTTTAAAAGATTCCGACGAAAGAACTCCGGATGCTGAAAAAATGGCTAGCCATCACAAGACGGCAACATTATGAAACTAAAACCACAAAAATATCGTTTTCTACGCGACTCTAGATCATCCATCAACATGTCCTGTCACTGCAATTCAAATTATCTTCAAAACTGTCTCTCAATGTCCTATGTTTATTTCATAGATATTAGAGTGGACATCTAAAATATTTCTATACTAAACTAGGTTGCATCGCGTGTATGGAAAATCCAGAGTCGTGATTGGCTAAATAATTTGAAAATAACTAGATATAGGTATACCTATGGCTGAACATTACTACAGATATATATTTAATTGGTGCATATAAACACCTGGATATTTGGAGTGTTCTGTCGAAAGCCATTTGACAATAAATTAATTGTATCATCTCAATTTAATGGAACGTTAGCTACTTTCAAGTCTTACAACCGTCAATATCGGACAAATGCGGTCCAGATGACGCTTCCAGAATCCGGGGATCTCTATATCGATTAACCAAGATAGAATACTGCCGATCAGTAAGATCTTGATCCACCATCTTGTTGAGACGCATATTGGTAGACATCTTCGGAAAACACTCTCCGGCATTCAAAAAAAACATTTGGGAGGAAGTTTGTAGGAGAGGTGTTCGAAACAATACTGAACATAATACCCTCGACATGCTGCCACAAGGCGGGAAAGGGGCTTCAACAAGATGGTTTTTCTTCATGTGCTGAACATAGAAAGCTTGAAAAACAACAATGATGTGCCTCCTTGCAGGCAGCCAGTGCTAGCGCGCACAAGAACTGATTTTCGGTGATTCTGTCGTGACGGAGGTTATAATCACGGAAGAACTCCAGTGTGCGAATTCCGCCCTTGTGAATAACGATGCGAATACGGGCGAGAATAATGTGCACCGATGGATTGGCGAAAGGCTGAATTATAACAGAAGACAGGTTACATATAGAGCTCAATCGAAAGTCGCGCAAATATTAACATTTGAAAAACCTTTCGAGTCATGGAAATAATGTAATTAGGACGTTTATATCCATTATTTTGGAATATGTAAATACCAACCTGACTTTCAGTGATAACACCAACATTGTGCTGGTCAAAGTCTTGATGACCCAGGCGCAAGACAATCCCATGGTACTTGTAATATTGATTCATTCGATGTAATATTGATTTTTTTGTTCTATTTTCATATATCTTCCATAAATATTGTATTATTATTTAAATTATAATTTTTTTTTTTTTTTTATTGATACTGTATTGTAGGTATATTGAATAAATTGGACATTGTATTTTTTACACAATGATAATATATAAAAAACAGCTATTTAAAAGATAAATAAAATTATACTATTATATTATCAATTTATTAAATGCAGGTTTTAAAGATTTTTTAATTTGATAATTTATAAAGTATCTATTTAATTGTGGCTACAAAAATTAGATCTCATAAGATCATATACCTTCTCTATAACTTTTGGACTGGCTTGTCTGGTTATCACATTTAAAAGGTAAAAAGGGTGCAGGTAAATTATTACATATTATAAATAGCCTTTGGCCATTTAGGCTTGGCTAGTTTTAGCTTGCATTCTTCCATTCTTTCTAAAATTTAGTACTAATCTCACAATATTTTCCATTTGCTAAAGTTTTTATAATAAATCACATTCATTGACATATCATAAATTTTATGAAATGTGGAGGGGTGTCCGACCCATATTATATTCTCAAGTAGGTACCCCCAGGTATTACTGACATTTTTAACCAGTAATGATAGATCATATAATAATAGACAGCCTACATGAAGTCCATCTTATGAGTTTTAACTATTGAAATATGGCTAAGGTTGTATTTTCTAAATATATTTTCAGTCTGAGATACCTACCCAATACTTTTAAAATTAAAAATGTTATTAATATAATACTTATAATTCTAAATTTCCTCTATTTTATATATACGTATTAAAAAATTTTGTAAATACCTAGTCATTTATTTTGTTTTCAAAACTATTCTACTTGAAAAATATGCAATACAGTTAATACAAAATGTATAATTATTAATAAAAGTAAAATACAATAAAATAAAAACACTATCTCAGATAAAATAAAGTTCTATCAACAAATGCAATACAAACCAAATTCATTTTATTTTTAAATTTTAAATTATCAAATTTTATTTCAAAATATTAAATTATCTTAGTTTAACCATTCTATAATCATATTATTTATTGAATAGTATAAACATAACAGTCATTGTTTCTTGGATATTCTAATATTACCAAAGTTCAGCTTATTCACAGTGTTTTTCTGGTATACACTGAGTATAAATTAATGTAATAATATATATATAATAATATAAACATATGTATTCAGGGGTATTAAAAATAAACCTATGGTTATACAGTGATATAATAAAGGCAACATAATGAAAGAATTAAAAGTGATTTAAAATATTATCAAAATGCAGCATAAAATATTTATAAATTCAATATTGAATATTATACATTTTTAAAATAAATATTAATAAATGGTGCATAAAGTTAAATTTATTAATAAATTCAAAAATCAAAATTGTAATATCCTTAGTTTAACATGTATATATTTAAATATGATATTGTTATACCTATAGAGTCGATTGCTTAAAGCGGTATTAGCTTACTACCGGTAGTAACTCGAGGAAAATCAATAAATTTAGTCCCACGCGGATTGCATAAACTGCTACCGGAAGTAAAATATTTACGCCTAGGCGTAAATATTTGAAAAATCGATATATTTAGTCCAATGGTCTACTACCACGAAGGGGTAGGTATAACTCCATTATTTCGATTTAGTTTTCATGTTAGCATTGGAAAAAATGGCGGACATATAATAATGAGTTATTAAACGTCTTATATCTTAATTTACACTGTACATATATAAAAATTTATACAAATTTTTCAAAAACTATTTTAAGCCAAATATTTTTATTTTGCTCTCAAATGAAAAGCGTTCACATTTTATATACATTTTATATACTAAACATCCCGATTCTATATTGTAGGACAAAACAATAACATGGTTAAATTTGCGGAAATCAAGAACATTGAAATGGAGTTTCCAAATTTTAAACGAATTTTAATTGGTTGATCTATAAATATATAAGATGGATTTCCCAAAACTTACGCCAGGTATTAGTTAGTCTAGTAGTAATCTAATACCGCTTTATGCAACTGAATTTACTCCCTGGTAGTAACTGCTACCGGTATTAAGGCAGCTAATACCGCTAATACCGCTAATAGCTAATAGCAGCTAATACCGCTTTATGCAATCGACTCATAAAGTATTTCATACATTAATTTAAAATGTATAATAGTTAACAAATATTAGAATGTGAAGGAAAAAATGTACTATTAAATATTGCTTTTAATATTTCTATAATTAAATTTATAAAATTAAAATACAAATTTTGAAAATGTATATATTTATATATGAAACTGATACTGATACTGATTTGTCTCAATATTCTGGTAATTCAAAATCAGTTATTACAAATGATAAGTTTATCTTAGTGTTTTTTTAGAAATTTACTTGAGTAACTTGCAAGACCATTATTAAGACCATTAGTAATGGCCATTATTAAAATGTTAAATATGATTAATACTTTGTTATATAACAATACATAGTTAATTATATTACTAATATGATTATAATTTGATAAAATGTAAATAATTAATTACTTCCCGATGAAAAGTGATATTGGAATATTGGTTTGTATAATCTCTTGCGCAAAAATTAACAGACAAGTCGATTTTGTTTTGGCGTTTTATGCCAGAATCGACAAAAACCGATACTAAGTGACAACAATCAGCTAGATTACCAATCTAGTTAAATTTAAACAAAGAGAGTATATATCTATGCTTACTTTATTTCCAAAACCACTTTCAAAATGAAACAATGCCAACGGTATTTTGATAAGCAAGTCCATGGAAAACATACTCTGAGTGACATAATAATGCAGATATAAAGTGTTGTTGGACTAACAAAACAGTACACCAACCATTGTTCCCGAACTACAATTGGGACTGAGTTACATAACAAATGGACATTCTGTAACTAACATTCAATGTGTCACTGATCTGGTACGCACTGCCTGATTCTGTACAACGGTGCATAAAAATATTATAGCACAGAAGAACTTAAAGTTGTAAAATGATTTATCAAATAGTATGTACTATACTACTTGTGCTACTGATCAGAATATCATTGTTCAAAATGGCGAAGACATAATCATAAAAATTCACAGCTCTTCGGAATTTTCTACAGAGGAACAGCATCTAAATTCAACTGCTATTTTGAGGAATTATGAATTTTTTAGTGCCGTTTTAAAAATTTTTCTTTTAATTGCAATGACTCATGTTTAAAAATTTTCTAACATTTTTTGTAAGTTATAATTTTATGTTCATTTCTATAATTAATTTTCCTTATTTGATTTTTATAAATTTAGCGGACAATAATCCTATATTTTAATATGTAAATTCACAGATATTAATGCACTAATATTACTACAAGGTAGCGTTATTCGATGCGATAGGAATTATTTCAAAATTAAATTATATCGTATTTTTGAATGTGACTGTAACACAACTGAATAGTTTGGTGAAGTCCTATGATACCCATTGAGTAGGACGCGCGCACACCCTATGCTATATAAATGTCGATCATACCAAAGAATATATAAATATAATAATGCATTTATTCAAGAAAAAAGGGATATATTATTATAAGCCAAAATAACTAAAAAGTGGTTTAGCTCACAAAAGAAATGAATTGTGTTTTGCTCTTCGAAACTATTTTATGATTTGAGCTAATTTATACGTTTTATCGAAACTAATTTACTCAATTTCCAAATTGATAATAATACCTACTAACAGCTAAATAAATTGACACTTAGTAGTAACAACTTTATTGTAGTGCAATTCTTTTTACTCTTATTACTTCACCATATTGAATGTATATAGTACTGATTATTACGTTTATGAAATAATATGATTTAAAAAAAACGTTGATATCCCAAATCAAAAAAATAGTTTCGTTAGAGCTAACACAATTTATAATGGTATATCATTTCTTTTGTGGTATGAGCTAACACGCATTTTGAGATTTTGGATAATAATAATATTAAATAACATTTTGAATAATGTTGCTTAAATTAAAAAACGACTTTATAAACCACTCATTTATCTTTGTTCACCTGTTTGCAGATGACTTTTACAAGCCGTATCCTTTCTAAAAAGTTGTTCTTCTACGCGCCTTCTAAAGATGAATGCAGCATTTCATACCTTCCAATGGGTCATGTGGCTACCATGATCTGTGACATATATCTCCCCTTCACAAAAAATTGTATTGTTCACTTCGCCCAATCAGACGCTCTCAAAGGAACCCTTGTTGATATTATGAAGGAGGTGAGACCAACCATGTTTTTTAGTGTGCCACGAGTCTGGGAGAAGATTATGGAGGAAATTAAAGAACAAGATCACTCAGTTACTGGATGGAAAAAGTGGGTGGCTTCCTGGGCAAAGGATATTGGCTACCGAGGAGGTATTGCCCAAATGCAAAAGTAAGTTCTAAAATCGAATCCTTTTAAATTAGATTACTCAATAATTGTTTATTTTTTTCAGTGAGCCCGTACCGTGGGGTTGGACTTTGGCTAATTACTTAGTATTGTCTGAAGTTAAGAAGACTTTGGGTTTGGATCGATGCGAACTCACTTACACAGGTTCAGCTCTAATTTCACAGAATACTTTGAACTACTTTTTCCGGTTGGGAATCAAAATCATGGATGTGTATGGACTTAGTGAAACATCAGGACCAAACAATTTGTGTGCTTCCGATGAGGTAAGATTAAATATTATCATTTTGATCAATAAAATTCATTTACAAACCAAACTTAATTATTTCATAACACGCCACATTCAAATTTTATGCAAATTTGTCACTACATGAGTAGTATGGAAGGGTATTATCCAAATCAATACCGAACGAAATCTTTTTGTTTTTAAACATATCTTTATAGTGTTACGAGCACCGTGACCGAAGGTATTTTGTAACGATGTTGACTTTAATGAATCTGAATTATATATATATATATATATTTAAAGATTATTAATTATAGGAACAATAGTATATATGTTCCGAAAAGTTTCGTAAAAGAGTTTTGTATCATAATCACAATAATCAATAATTACGTTGTCTTTTACAATTAAAATAAATAAAATTCTTACCATACGTTATATTATATAAATAGTCAAAATTACACTATATTCTGAATGAGAAGAAATGTGGAAAATTATTTTGCATAATTGGTATTTTACACTTTATTATTGTTCTACAGGAAATAAAATTGAAGTAGGTAATAAAATAAAAAATCACTAGTACGTGTAGTAAAAAGGTCTTTACTATTACTACCTTACTTTTGCTTTCAGTATTACATTTTCTCAGTGGGCCCCGATTTCAAAGATTGCAAAACTAAAATCGATAATACGGACAGTGAAGGAAGGGGTGAAGTGTGCATGTCTGGGCGCAATGTCTTCATGGGTTATCTTGAAGCAAAAGAAAAATCACTGGAAGCTTTCGATCGAGATGGACATTTTCGATCCGGTGATATTGGGAAGCATGACGACATATTTGAACGCAAATTTTTATTTATTTTCGGTCGTTTCAAAGGTGATCCACGCGTTAAATATTACATATTTTAAATAGATATTTTCGTAGAATAATGATGCAACCACTATTTATTTATAGAACTGATAACAATCGAAGGCGTAGAAAAGCAAATCGCTCCTGTTCCCATAGAAGACAAAATTCTTGACATTCTACCCTGTTGTGCAAATGCCATGATCATCGGACATAAAAGAAAAAGTCTATCCTTGCTTATCACATTCAGAGTAATTAAACATTTTCTACTCGTTTATTGTATCAGTCTGAATAAAGATTTTAACATTTTAAAGTTAACTACTTTAACTGTTTTGAAAGAATACCAAAATGTGTAAAACATTTTTTTATAATGTATGTAGAAATGTTTCGTAGATTTATGCTAAAAGATTAAATGGTTGATCATTAAGAAACGCTTCGGCAAATGAAAATTTCTCGCTAATAACTCCTTTCAATAGACGGTTATCAACGTGGAGACACAGGAGCCCACAGACCAGTTGACACCCGCAGCCCAACGATGGCTCCAATCCGTCGGCTGCTCTATCACCTCCTTGAGTCAACTGATTGAGACCAAACCTGACGCGGTGATGACTGCAATCCAAGCTGGTGTCCATCTCTACAACAAACATGTGTCAGAAGCTAAGAAAATTCAAGAGTGGAGAATTCTTCCTCGAGAGTTCTCCCAACCAGGAGGAGAATTGGGTGAGTTCAGTTTTGTAGTTCGTATGGTTCCAATTGAAATCAGTGAAAATATTTTTTTAATTTGTGATACTTTAATAAATTGAATGGAAGATTGAACATTTTAATTAAAGTGACTACTGGACTAATCCCATTCACAGCACAATTCATATTATTCTGCAATCTGTAGGACTAACAGGTGCTACACCTAATTTTTAGAGTAAATAAAACTTTTACATTTTCCATGATTACAGCACTTCGCTTGAACATATTTATGTTTCAGGTCCAACTATGAAGGTTCGACGAACGTTCGTCGTTCAGATCTATGACTGCCTTATTGAAGACATTTATGCATCATGAATAAAAAGGCTTTCAAAAACAAATTCGTTCTTTCAATGTATTTTGAATTATCAACATCATTGAACCATTGATATAACTTGTATGTGATATAGTAATTTTAGTTATAAATTGTTTTATTAATGATATATACAGACCATTTTGATTCCAATCAAAGATGAATTATATAAGTAAGGTCCTTACAAATATTTTTGACGATATTATAACTCATTGATTTTTATAAATCTTTGTAACTTATAAACTAAAATAACCTCGTATACAATAGGCCTATTTTAAAAGTTTTGTTTGACTTTAATGAATTAAGAAATCAAAATCCTTGAATATAATTAATCTAAGTATACATATTTTCTGAAAATGTAGTTTGACAATTGAATATTGTAATTAATTATTGTATTTATTATAATATATATATACATATCTTGTAGAAAAATATGATCGTTCTTTTTAGATATTATGGAAATTTATAAAATGAAACTGCATTGTATTATTAAAAGTGTATATATATATATATTCATTAATCAACAAGTTGACTTGTTTCAGTTAAGTCTCCTGTTGCTCGTCTTAGGGATAAATAAATGGGAGGATATATATATTTATAACCTCATTATGTTTTATTATGAGTTTAAATATTGTTGTTCAATAATGTTTTAATTGATATAATTTATTAACCCAACATGTTGTATTCTATAACAATTTATATTTTACTTAAATTTGCACAAAAATGTAACATGTTGTATTAATAATTATGTTTATTCATGATATATGAACATTTTTCCTCAAATTGATATCCTCGGTTAATAATTATCGACCATATATTAAGTATAGCAGCGCCCTCTAGCTCTATTGATGAGCTCTAAATCAGTGAAGCGATATCTATATTTATTGATTACATAATAAGTAAATTATGAATTTTAAATGTTGTGAAACCCAAACATCATGGCTCTATGCGGCGGTTTAGAGATCCGGCTAACGACTCGCCAAAACATATAATTATGCGAATGTGAGAGACGTTTAGACATACATTTTGTAAAAGGATTACAAAAAAGACGACCTTATAAACGAATTATATACCCAGAATAGATTTACAGATAACCTAAATGAGAAGGTTAATTTTTACGAAAGATTCAGACTTTTCTTTTCGGAGGAGTAGTTTTCGATTTATGCGTTTGGAAGGAAACAAAAAAGGTAAAGAATATTTAAAAAGACGTTTTGCAAACTATTTTACGGGGAAAGTTGGTCAAATTGAAATAGAGAAGGGAGAGAAGATTTGATAGAAGAACAAGCTTAATTATTAGAAGTTTATATGATTACGTCAAAAAATTACATCCAGCAGCTTTCGGACCATGACAACATTTGAAGTTAAAGGATTTGAAATATAACGGGGCAAATTGTAATGGAGGCTGAGCACAAAAATCAGAATTTAAAGACAAATTTAGTTCATACGGAGAATTTAAGGGAGAAAAATGAACACAATTAGGTTTTAATTTGGCTAAATATTTAGTTCTAGTCGGAACATAAACATGGTATCTATGAGTGATTGATTAAATTGAGAAGGTGCAGCTTTGAAGCAAAAGGAGCATTTATCTCGGTTACCTTGATTGGCAGCAGATATGCCTGGTTAGAATAAGTTTAATCGTGTGAGCGATTTAATTGAAGATACTCCTGTTGGCCGAGTGGAGGTACGAAAGACTTCGTCACCGAAGAATGTCGGAATCACAACACGATCCTGGTACAAAATTTCCCTTCTGATATGGAGAGGCTCCCATATGGAAGATCAAGAAAGCTGCTAGTACGGTGTCATCTGTTGCCTGACGGTTGTCTGAAAAGGTTTCCTCGATAGTCTCCAAAAGAGTTCTTATCCCAGTGTCTTGCAAGGTTCCAACCATATAGAGCGCTGAATAGTGAGGCGTTACGATAAATGACTGCCGTCATGGCGTATTTGGCAGAATGGATACACTGTATCTAAGTGAGAGACGTGCTAGCTCTTCACTGATCTTCTGAGACACCTACATCAAGTTTGGGGCGATCAAGTTTTCCGTTTCGATTATCATCAGCTGGCTTCTGAGAGGTCATAGCTACACGAATTTAGATTGGAGGTGTTCGTCAGCTACAGTGAGTCAGTCCAAGGGACTTTGTTTTGTTCGATTTTGTTGTCGATATAGTGGTTTCTGTTTTTCTCAACTTCAATAAGTTTCGTGACATCAGTGGTAGAATGCAAAGGTAAATATAGTTTCTAGAATGTTTTTTTATGCGTTTATAACAAATTCTTGTTCAGAAAGTAATTGTACTTAAAACTCATGAATAAATTATTCTAAATTAAAATTTCTTATTCAAAACTCGTAAACAAAATTTTCAGATTTCAAATTTAGTACAAAAATTATTGTAAGATAAAATTGTTGGTTTTGGCTGTTTTGAAAGAAGTCAGGATAAATAGTCAGGACATTTTAAATACAAAAATGTATAGGCAAATAGAACAAATATAACTAAAATAAATATTTATAATAAGCACGTAAAACATTCGTTATCTGGATTTTCATTATTCGGGTTTTTACTGTATAATATGCTAGCCCTATATAGATTTAATAGTAATTATTGATAATTTTATTTTGATTAATCGTACAAAAAATCTGGATTAAACGACAATAGTTTCTGAATTAGTAAAATATTATGTATACATGATTATTTGTGATTATGACGAAATATACCAAACAAAAATCTGTACTTGATCATTTAGCTGCCATGATAATTCAATAAGGGAGGAACAACAGTATTTATAAAATATCTACTATCAAAAACTGCCAATATTAATAGCCCATGCCTATTGGAAAGCAGAAAATTTGCTGTATGTATGTATATATATTTTATATATTTGTAATTAAGTACTAGTTTATTTTTGCGTCCTTCGTCATATTAAGAATGTTTATACAGTTTGTTTGTTTAAAGTGATTTAAATACGTTAGTAACAATTGTAAGGTAGCAATATGACAAATATTTTATATCTGATGCTCCCAAAAAAAATTTTTAAAAAAAATAAATAAATAAATAATAATTTAAAAGAAATTTCTCCAATACAAAGAAAAATTCCTTCAATTCAAAGAATATTCCTTCAATAATAATAATAATAATAATAAGTGTTTATTTGTTTGAAAATGGGAATCGAAAAACATAGGGCATACATAAAATAA
>JAUZNC010028559.1:0-21549 GCA_034780395.1 Vannuccia rotundouncinata | reverse complement strand
ACTAACAAATTTGAATTTATATAACCATTCTGGGAAGTAACTTTTCTGTCCCTGAAGACCGTAAGGAAGAGGTTAATCAAAATTAATATATTTTAGTGTATTTTCGTTAAATTGTCAATTTCCAGTATATTCTGGTATTTTTGGGAAATTCCTGCTTTTATAATAACTCTGTTTACAAGACTTTTCCAGAATTTTTCTATACCAATTTTTAAGACTTCAATTTTTATTAAAATTAAGGGTCTGTATTGATGTATGTATTATATGAATATCACAGGGAATAATAGTCTCTAAACTCTCTATACAAATTATATAAGTCATAAATAAAATAAAAAATATAGTTATAAATAATAGTTTCATTTTACCAATCTGCACTTATTACTATTATGCACTGCGCAAATTATCAATTTGCAAATAGTCCTATAATTTATATATTATTTTTGTGAATTTGACAGCTTTTGACAGCAGATAATAATTCTGTTAAAAATAATAACTAAGATATTTATTTTTGTTTTGTTTGCTTTTATTGAATTCAATTTGTTAAATAATTTACATATTATTGTTGACAGCTTTATATTAAATTTATGTTATGACTTTGACAGCTTTATATTGAATTAAAAAAAATTATTAAATTCTATTAATTTTTTTATATTAAAGTGCTTGTATATAATTAAAATTTTTAAATAAATTTGTCTAAAACTGATTAAAATAATTTTTTGAAATTTTATTGCATCTATTACTGAATTAATTTGGTAATTTGTGCAACACATATTAGTAATAAGTGCAGATTGATAAAATGTGCCAAATTTAAATATGGTCAAAAATTTCACTTTTACCAGACTTATCTAATCCAGACCTGACTGTTCTTACAGTCTGGAAAAAACTTCTCAACATTTATACTTTTAAAACTCTGTATAAACTGTGTCAATATGTCAAATAAATAAAATTATAAGATGTAACTTTCATTTAATTTTGTACAGCCAAATATACATATTTTACATGTACTAATTTATAATTAAAAGTCAGCTAACATAAATAGTTTTCTTGAAGTCTAATATAGTTAAAAATTGGTTATATCATATATTTTGTAATAAAAATATATATATATGAAATTATATTTCAAATTGCAATGAATTAGACAATTGAATAATTACATTTTAAATGTGTTATTCACTTTTAATAAATGAAAAACAGTGAATCAATCGTTTTAATAGGTAAAATGTAATATTTTATCAATTTAATTTTATTTAATGAAAGTAAAACTAATCGATATGTTCATAGATGTTAGAAATGATACACATTTGTCATTAATAGAAAAATATGTGGAACACTAATACGAGAAAAACGAAAAATAATAATATTTATTTTTAAATTATACCCACATATATTCAAAATATAAATTTTAATTTACGAAGTCAAAATATTTTTAATTAGTATACTGAAGATTAAAAAAACAATATTGTTCATAATAGGTTATTGTTTAAAAAATATTGTTTAGAATAAATAAAATATCCCTACTTTTAATTTTTATTACATTATAGATCAAAAAAATTGAATTGCGCATTATTAAACAATATTAAAAATACCAAGAAATAACAATAACTATGATATAATGTAAATAATTAAAATTAGTATACAATCATAATTCCCTCGACTATTAATTATACTGCGAATTGAAAAAATACAAAATTTAAAGCAATTAATTTATTTTAAATACCTGATGACCTGAATATTTTATTGAACGAAACAAATTTTAACAAAATTTATATATATATGGGCTGTTTGAGTATAGAGTATTGAGTATATTTAAACCTATTCTATATATATAGAATATTTTAAAACCTTAATAATATATTTACAAAAATTTTTTTTTGTGTTAACAGTAATCTTATTTAAAGCAACATGATATAAATAAAAAATAATTAAAAAGTTATATTTTTATATAATATTATATATTGTTGAGAACATGATATAATAATGTGCAAATAAATATGTTTAATATACAATTATTCAAATGTTTTAAGATATGTAACAAATATACTGAATCGACATTATGTAATAATATAATAAACAAATTTTTATTCACATTTATACTGAGCTTATACTCTATGGTCACGGTAATATACCAATTTGTTGTAAACTTCCGAGTTACTGGTTCATATAGTCCCACTTTACGTTAAGGAGCTGTCCTAAAATCATCTTTAACATGGTCCAATTTAGGTCCAACAAATTCTGCAATCTTTGGGCGCAATTCAATCACAGTATTAGACTACACTTCAATAGAGTGATCCTTGGTTTTTCAACATTTTTCAGCTATAAAGCTGTATCGATCGTTTTACCCATAGAGTAAGGTTTATGGTTTTACTCTATGGTTTTACCTAAGTGAGATCAAAAATATTCATGTTACAGAACAATATTGTCCTACCAAATCATGAGAAAAAAAGCCATTCGTCTTTCTATACGATTAAATTGGCTGATCTCCCTGGTGCATTCGTAGCCAAAAGCAAAGCATCATAATTGTGAAATCCAAAGTAGCTAATCATATTGTCCGTATATTCGGTGTACACCTAGGATTTTCATCCGGGCCACGTCGATAGTAATAATCAAAATTGATTTTACTTGTTGGTGACAGAAATCATTGGGGTGACAGATATTTCCAAAATGAATATTTAAATAAATTACGCCTGTACAATTATACAAAAAAAGTCACATTTTAAGGAACCCTCGCTCCCCTAAGCGGGACGCAATTTTAGGACAGCCCTAAACGACATTTTTCACATATAATTAAGTTATTAAAAATAATATTAAAAAGCGAGTAAGTTTCAGGAGAATGACTTCAGGAAAAATTCTTCATCTACTGGATGGTGGGAAAGTAATTCGAACAATTTTAACCGATTCGCTCAGCCAATTATAGAATGGTTTGGATTGTTGGACAGGCAAAGTCTGTTTATTTATTAAACATTCTTTATTGATTCATAAAACTTAACAAGAAGTTACTCAGTTTTCTGAAAAAACGTATATTAGCGTAACTTAATTAACAGAGTCAAAAAAGCACGTTTAAATTTCCGCGAGCGCAACTCCTCTATATATATAATCACAGCGTGGCTCGGGTCCACTTTTGTCCGCAATGAACGAACGATGCCACAGCTCCATAAAAATAGCTTCTGATGTCTTAATCTTCTCCTCTAGAAGATACACTATGTATTAAAAGAAGGAAAGGATCACCTGTTTAGCATCACCTTACCCTCAGTATCCATAGGTATATATCGACGAATTCATATCTCCTTCGACAATCTAGGAAGCTTGGCAGGCCCTCGAATGATCTTGGTAGATCTGACTCGACTGGACTCCTGAGGAATTATTGAAACCTCAAACCCATTTTCCTCCATATTCCTTTAGTTTCGCTGCTTATTAACTTCTTCGACATCACACGTCGCTGCAGCTGCTACCAATGTGAAACCGAGAAAAGTCAGATGTAATATAATGCAGAATGAATTTATTTACATGTAAGTTTGACATAAATTTATAATAACAATACTACGGTATATATATGTTTTAAACCTGTGAAACCGGTAAACAGTACACCTGAAAACGAATCTGACAGTGAAGAAAACCAATAACTATAAAAGCACTTATAAATGTCTACTAAAGTCCCTCGCGCGCTCTGCACAAATCCACGTCAGTCTACACTGTGACAAGTAGAGGATTATTTCAAGTTATTAAAGTTTTTTATATTATAGATAGAAACGGATTTTAATCAAGTATATTGAAAATAACTCAAATTTTAAATTATGCAATCACTTAATAGAATAAAATTAATATTATTATATCATTGTATTTTAGTTTTAATATTTATATCTTCCCTAACTTAGCCACATCACTTCAAACACAGAAGTCTTATGTTATCGTTGAAAAAATTCGTTTGCTGCCTTTATAAACCTAAACATCTCTTTTTTACAAACATTGTATGCATTGATATAAATTTAATATTCTGTTTCTATTTTGCATTCATAATTATTTATAAGACAGACAAAGCAGTCAGCTTGGATTAAATGATTTCATAATTATTTCGAACTATAGTTCTATAGAACTATTGATTATATGTATTAAACATAATTATTAGATTCATTTTAGTATTCATTTCAGGATTCATCTAGAGAACCACACAACCTACGCAGACGTTCTATATACCAAAATGAAGCTTACAATTATAGAATGTATGTTTTTTTCAGATAAAAAAAATAAGTTATAACATAATAATGTTTTCTAGATGAATCCTGAAATGAATCAATTTACATAGGAAACGTCTATATAAATGGTTATTACATAATAAATTATTAAAAAAAAAAATTTTTATCTTAAAAAAACATACATCCTATAATTGTGTAAGCTTCATTTTAGTATATACAACATAATTGTAGATAATTGGGATTCCATTTTTTAAATTTAACCTTTCTAAGTAGTGTATATTAAATGTATGTATACACATATATTTATATGTTAATATTAATATCTTTTTATTTAATATTTTAAATTATTTTTTTCATTATACAGAAGCCTTGGAACAGTTTTTTAGTTGCACCTCTTAAAAAATACTGCACCACTCTGAATATATAAAAAGCACTAGATATGAGGACCCTTTTCACAATATTTCAAAATATATTCAATGCTTTTATTTTGAGTGGGTATAGGCATATAGTAGGGCAGGATTTTTTTCCTTTCATTATCACTGATGACATTTTGACCATTTGCTATTAATTTATATATAAAAATAGGATTGTCACAGATGAGATCTTGTTTATAACAGGCCATAGAAAAAAAATCTGTAGCAGGGTTCTCACCACAAGGAAAAACAGGTATTTACCTAGGCTTTTGTGATTTTTCCTAGGTGTTTAATTTTTTGTCATATATGATTTATTTTTAATCATTTTGAGCCTCTTTTTTAACATAAGTTTCTATTTGTCTGCATTCCATCTAGCCCAGGATGGATTAATCTGATGCATATCAGAATAAATTGGCATACAAAAATATAAGAAGACTTGATTGTAAAGTCATGATTAAATTAGAGAAAATCACTTGTAAAAACTGAGAACATTTACTTTTTTTTAATATGGTGGTATTTAATTGTTTTATTATTTTGACAAATTTAATCAAATAAAATATTTATAATTATAATTTATTGTTTTATTCATGAGAAGGGGTGTGCAAAATGATTTAAAATAAAAGTTATATAAAAGTTTGCACTAGTATTTGCTAGTAAAAAACCTATATTTAGAAATCAGGAATCTCATTCTTTAAAAAAGTAAAATCCCTGGTATAGTAAACTGACATTATAAATATAATAAAAAATACAAAAATTGTGAATAAACATTACAATGATGTCAATAAACTGCAATGTCTGATTAAATCCATCTCTACTGCCACAGTAGGCAACTACAGTATAACATAATTATAGTCTCTACACTAATATTTATGTATATATACACAATGTCATGTATATAACACAGCATCATGTGTATACCTACATTCAATAATATGAGTCACAAACTGATCCATCAACTTCAATGCCCCTTTAGCACCCAGACACCTCTTTGGTCTAGGAACCCCTAATTTAGCTACTATTCCCTCAACTGCAGGTACTCTTTCATCAACTGATCCTTTGACTTCCGACTCCCTTCAACTACTAATCCTTTAATTCCTATTGGGCTACTATTCCCTTAACTCCAGGTGCCCCTTTAGCTACTGATCCATTGATTCAAGGAGCCAGTCAGGCTACTGATCCTTTGTCTCCAGGTGCCCTTTGTGCTTCTTGAGCTGTGGGATATCTGACTCCAAGAAAATTTAGATTCTGAAACAAGATCAAATATCATTGACATTCAAGCATAGACATTATATATCTATACTTTAATTAGATCTGCAATCTAAAATTTATTATTTAAATTTTTTTTGCCAGTGTGTGAGGCAAAAACTTAAATTTGATAAGTTAATTTGAAATTATAGGCATATTACTTTAATTTGATTGATAAATTGGAATTTTTTTAAAGTTTTTTTTCTAACATGCCAGCTAAGTATTTAATTTTAGATTGCAGACCTAGTTGTAGTTTTAATGTAATGTCTATGCATTCATGTCATACTGAAACAGTTTAACTTTTTCTTTGCTTTACACCTTAGTTGTCATATTTTTATGATTACTGATAACTTATCTAAAACCTTTCAATAGACACATTTGACTGCTTCTGAAAGAAGGGACATTGCAATATTGACAGTCAAAACACTCATGGCATCCAGAAGCAGGTCAATGATTTTCAGGACCTCAAGAAATCCTCAAAAAAAGGAAGGTCAGTGTGAAGAAGGTTGCAATACCACCTATTACCATTTTGAGACAGTGATTCAGTATTGATTCTGTTGCTGACACTATCAGTGATCATTTTGATCAAGCAGGACAGAAACATCTTGAAAAGTTAGAAAGACTTTTTGCTTTCTGAAAATGAAGACATACTCAAATATTGACACAGGTGGGTGTTCGAGAGACAGCTCATAAACATGAGGGCTCACTAACCAAGTAAGCATGCAAGAGAATTAAAAATCAATACTTTTATGGAGCCCTCTTTATCTGTGTGTTCCAGAGAGCTGTTATAAAATATTGATCTGGCAAAAGTTTTATGAGGACAGGTACAGCCTTGTTATGTGCTCATTAGCTCATTCTTCTTATTATCATTCTTATTCATATTAATGGCATTCATTTCCTTGGCAATTTCTCACACATGCACATTACTTTAGTGTTCTGACACACATACATGCATTTGGATTTCACGAGGTAGGTCACATTGATGCAGACACACATCAATTTTGTTTCCATGAATCAAAAAATGTGTACCCCAATTTAAATATTTCCATTTATAGTAAACAGGGAATTCTGTGTTTATGAGTGCTTCGATTATGATGGCTTGATGAGTGCATCTTCTTAACACATTTTATGAGCCCTCATTAAAATGTTTTAGTGAGGGACTACTCATTGAGCACATTTATGAGCATGTCTCTCGAACAGCCTTCTGACTTGCTAGAGGTGTAACTTGAGCTTTACAATTTACAAAACAACATTTTATGAAATTCCAGGAATGTCAGTGATGTTGTCTTAAATCTTCCTCTTCTAAATTATCTTCCATTTCGGAGGTTGTTAACCTGTTCTTAATGGACATTGCAACATTTGCAACATAAAATTAATTTGACTCACACAGCACGTCACTCCATATTTAGTATTGGTAGACTCTGATTGGCTGATAATTTATGCACCTTTTCTATATAAGCAATTGTTGCAAGTATTCAATGTCTTTTTTGCCTTCATTTTTATATTGTCATACATAATATACTTTATTGATTTTTTATATTTTCTGCTTGAAGAAATAGCTGTATATATAGTGTAAAATTTCTTTTTACAAAAAATAATTAAATATTTCGTCTTATTCAGAATACTGTAATTCTTACTATAATTTTATAAAATATAATGTTCATAATGTGTGGGAAAAATTATATATTTATGTGTATAACTGCATTATTATTATTCATAAACATGTATGGAAATCATAAACATCAAACGTTTATTAACATGTAAAACATTAAATGTGAAAATCTGTGAAATTGTTCGAATTGCAGACCTGTGCTGCTTTGATGCAATCTGTACATCGGGTAAGTACACTATGGCAAACTTTCTGACATAAATCTTAATTTCTATCAAAGACAACAAGTGCGTCAACAATGTATGCTCGCATATCATCAATATTTCTCAGCTTCCTGCTATAAACCGCATCCTTGACTACACCCCAAAGGCAGAAATCGAGGGGTGTGAGGTTGGGAGACCGGGCAGGCCACTCGATTGAACCACGTCTGCCAATCCATCATTCTTCAAATGATTCATTGAGATAATTGCGTACAATAGTCGCGTAGTGGGGTGCTGCCCCATCTTGTTGGAAATGAAGTTCTTGGAAATCTTCTCGTTGCTTCAGAATAGGAACAACAGTTTGTAATGTCTTTAAGTAAATTGCTCCAGTGATAGTACCTTGAAAAAATAGAGGACTGACAATACCAGAAGATGATAATCCAGCCCATTCTGTAATATGTACCTGGTTGATTCAGTTACTGCTAAATAGTTACGTGGTGATTTTCAGAACTCCAGTATATGCAATTGTGTCTATTAATGTAGCCTGACAACTTAAATTGAGCCTCATCTGACCAAACGATTTTGTCCAGTAGATCAGGTGTTTCGTTACACAGGTTCAGAAACACCTCACAAAATTGTATACAACGATCTCCATCACCGTTGAGCACATGTATGAGTCGAGGAATGTAAGGCTTGTATTTCAATTTATTTAGTAACATCTGAACGGATCGCCTATTGATATCAAATTCAATGCTGCACCGTCTTGCTGATTTGTGGGGGCTTCCAGCAATAGCTTGGGCGACAAGAATCTCGTTTTCTTCATTTACCATTGTTACGAGACGGCCAGAGCGAGGGGCATCTGCTACTGTTCCAGTTGCATCAAATTTATCTCTAAGATCGTAAATAGCTGCACGTCCAGGTGGAGGCGTTTCGTATGTATTTGCCCATTCACGAATTACTTCCTGGGCATTTCCCGTCTTCCAATAAGTTTTAACAACAAATATGCACTCTTGCAAGGAAAGTTTACGAGGCATGATGCGAATTCAGATTGTAAAACAGACTCTAAGCTATAGGTGTACAGAGAACTGTGTTATCATCAGCTTAATTGAATTAATGCGCTTAGTTCACTGTGTTATCAATCATGCAGTAATCAAGAATTATAACATTATTTTTAAAATCTCTATTTTAACATTAACTGTATGGTAACTTTATTGCCACCCTGTATAATAAAACTACGATTTATTATTGTTTTATAATATAAATTATGTTCGTTTTTATAATAATAGAAGTATATAATATTCATGTTTAGTATTATAATTATAAATAACAATACAATAAAATCAAATTCAACAACTGAATTTCTCATTATCATATTATTTATTGGCTGTATGTATGAATGCTCACATATTGTATACAATTTTGAATTAGACTGTAAAGGTGAATTTGTTTTTCGTCAACTTGGAATTCCCGAAACTATCAACAGGACAAATATTTAGAAATTTTCAGCAAATAGAAATGCAGAAAACATGTTTTTGAAAATCTGAATTTTAACATACGTACCGTCCGTAAAAGGACCAAATTTCTCAAGCTCATTCTTGTTAGTCCAGCAACAAATGTTGTTTGTGAATGAGCCTTTTCAACACTGAGAAGACTCAAAACATTTATCAGAACAACAATGAAAAAGTTGCTTATTTATTCAGACTGCAAACCTACTTGATCCAATAAAAAGTAATAACAGAATTCTGTGGTCATCATCCTTGTAGAACAATTTGTTTGGATTTTAGTGTCTATATTTTGAACTCCAACAATCTTCAAAACTATCTTCAACAGTTTAGCTAAAACTATTTAAATTTTATATACTTTGTTTTATTATTCCCTCACAGAGGTTTACACACGAGGTTCACACAACATTTACATTCTTCTACTAAAATCATTTTAAAATTATTATAAATAATGGAACATTTCGAAATAGTAACGGTAGAATTTATTTTATATATTTATATACACCCCAGTTAAAAATTGAACACTATATAGTGTGCATGAAAAAATAATTTTTTGAGGTGAAGCCTAATTACATGTACATGGCTTTATTGATAGTTTCACCTAGAAGATGTTTTGTACTTTCGTTTTGACGGTTTTACAATGCTTCATCAGGCTATTAAAAGGCAAAATAGATTTAGCAAAATATACTAATTTAAATATGTATTTTAACAATGTAAAAGTAAAACTAAATAATAAACTTACTTAGTAGTTATCTCCTGCATAGATTTATGATTCACGGATATTACATTCTTTCTTTATAAATGTTTTTAAGTTTAAGGATTTTTGATTAACATGGGTAATTAGAGTTACATTTTGAAATTTTAATCTAATAAAATATGTTTTGTTCTGATTCAATGATTTTTTAACTAAATATGAACATGCTCGCTAATGGAATCTAATGTTTTCAAGATTACTTATGTTTCCTTTTTCAGACTAGTTTGAGAACAATGTCCACTCATCTAAAATCAAAGCTTGGTGAATATGATGTAATAGGCTTCGATATGGATCAAACTTTAGCAAAATATAAATTAGAAAATTTACTTCCGTGGCTGTGGAATTCTCAAATGTCATATTTAGTGAACAATTGTAATTATGACGAGAGTTTGAAAGATATAGTTTTTAACCCACAAAGTGATCATTGGAACTTTTTATGTAAAGGTCTTGTTTATGATATGAAACTAGGTACCATTCTTTTATTGGACGATACAGCTTCAATTAGCCAAGCAATTAGAGGAGGCCATGAATTGTCCCCAAGAGAAATTGACATTCTTTATCCGAACAAACGCCAACCTGATTTTCGGGACCAGTTGGTCGATTCCTACTATCACGGTAATGATCACCGCCTCTTTGAAAACTCTTTCGACATAGTATGTTGCAGTCTACTTAATGAACTCATGCGTCGGAAAGAAAGGGGTAGTCTTCAGCTGGATAAATCTCCACGCGATATTTGGAATGATGTTTTTAGTTCTTTACAACACATTTACACTCCAGGTAACCTAGAGTCCTTGAAACCCGGACATTTTTATTACGATGTTTCAACAAAACCGTCGGAATTTTTCGATTTGGTCTCTGAAGATTTAAAGAATACTCTGAAAGAACTTCGTAGTTCGGGAAAGTTGGTTTTCTTAATGACAGCATCTTTTCAGACATTTGCGGATACCGCGATGAATTATATCTGGGGCGGCGAAAAGGACAGTTGGAAGGAGGACTTCGATTTAGTTTTATACTCAGCCTTAAAACCCCAATTTTTCAAAAGAGATAGTGTGTTTTTGTCAGCACAAGATTCGACAGAAGTTCAACAACTCAACAAAGGAGGACTCTATTCTAAAGTGAGTTTAACTTGATGTTTTGTATATTTCTAATATGTGTGACATTTCTGTGTTAAACAACTTTAATTGAATATATAATTATGTCGACATTTAAATATTCGTTATACTTATTATAGTTTATCTTCATATCGAATACACTTGTATAGATGTCTAATCAAATAGGAAGTCTACTCTAATTTTTTATTTTTTCTGAAAAATTATCAAGCACAATAGGGTTATCAAATTAAAGGTAGTAGAAAAGGAAAGCTATATAATTAATTAAAAAAATTGAATTGTAATTTTCATGATTCTTTCATGATTCCAAAATTCGAATCTGTGTATGTCAGTATGTAGTATGATAATTATTTTTAAATAAAAATATTAGTAACAATTGAATAAACAACAATATAATAATAAAAATCCATTTGTCAACAAGACAATCGATAATCCATTTTTAAGCATTTTTACGGAACTTAACTAATTTTGCAATAGTGTAGACTACTTTTATGAATTGACCCAATATTTAATTTACACAGTTTACGCTGAAAACACAGTAGAAAACAACATGTATTCTCTTGCACTTATATAACAATAAATCAATTCTATAAAATAGAAAAATCCTCAAACAGAACTTAATGTATCAAATGTTTAATATTATCATCTCATCAACTATTTTCATCCAAATCTTCCTAATTAGTTATAAAAAATTTTTTGGCTTATTTTTTTACACTTTCCAGAATTTTTAGTTTTCACATGGAGAACAGTTTGAATTTATTAACAGCTACATTTGTAGCAATTCCTATCCTAAACAAATAGATTCTGAAATGTTTGGTTCTAATAACTTGATAATTTGGTTTTGCTAATATATTTGTACTTTGTACTCTTTACATATCAATAAGAGAATACGCTTTGCTAATTAGAACGAATTTGTTTCGATATTTTACTATATTTTATTTTCGTGCAGTTAGTTTTAGACGTCACATAATATAGAATCACTTATATTAACCTTGAATTTTCGGCTGTGTATTACATTAATTACTATAAACAATTAAGTATTGATAATATGTTATATACTACATTGACCCCGCCAAACGAACGACCTAAAGGGTGGTTGTTGAGATACGATATCGTAAGAGGAAAGTAATTATAGAATTAATAAATATAATTCATTTTATTATTTATGACGATTTACGAATGATTGTGATTATGAGTATAAAATTAAGTACTATGTATTAACAAACTCAGAATTATTGTAATTAGGGATATAAAATCATGGATAATTTGTTTACCCTAATAATAGATTTATTAATATTATGTTTTCTTTGTACATAGAAAAATTGATAATACTTACTGGTCTCGTTTGAGGTTAAGTCGCTGATAAGGGGTTACTTAATTATATAGAAATAGAGGTTGGTGATTAGATACATTTTCTATAGTAGACTACCTAACTCCCTTTTTATTCATCAATTTACACCAGTCTTCTTCTTGTAATATTTATTAGATTCAATCTTCTCTTTGCAAGCAAGTGTAATTCTCTAACACACGTTAATCAATCTGTGACTTATAATATCTAACTACCCTTTATTTCTAATTTATACCAATCTTCAACTAGTAATATTTTTATTTAATACGTATTTACTTTTTAAATTTATGTAATTCTTCATAATTCTTTTGTTTACTTGTAACCTAGGGTAACTACCAAATTCTGCAGAAATTTCTGGTTGAAGTCACCAACAAAGCCGATCCTCGTGTGGTCTACTTTGGAGATAGTTGTAAGTCAGACGTCTTCCCAGTTAGCAAACACACAAGTTGGGAAGCTTGGAGTATCATTGAAGAACTGGCGATTGAGGCGAGTCCCGGCCACACCCTCCGGGGGAAACATACTGAATGTAAAACACGTTGGTCAATTACGACGGAGAAGGATGTTTCTGACGAGAAGAGGGCCAAGACTGATGTTATTTCACTACCGACTGACAATTCAGAGCTGAAAGGATTGGCCCGGGTTGCCAGTGATTCTGTTTTGCACAAACCGCAACCTTGGGGTTCCAGCTTTTACTGCAAAGATGGTCGTAAAACCTTGTGGTTCTCTTTACTGAATAAGCACAGTTCTGTTATGTTACAGCAGCTGACAGATCTCACTCACGACTGAACAATACATTTTTAGATGGCTTTTTACGGAACGTTCACTTAATTTTAAACCTCATCTATTTGTTTTATGATTTTCTTGTTATTACTACATATTACGGCTTTTTATTAACTATTATTCGACTTAATTATAGCTCTTTTTTACTGTTTTAGTGAATTTTGTATCGATATTATTATACTGTTAATCTAAATATATGATTCAGTAAATATCTTTTATTTGTTTACTGTGTTTATCGTATTATTCGTCTATTAAATAAATTTAATGCAAAATAAAATTCGTACTATATAATATATATTATACGCATAATTTAGAAAATGTAGAATTGTTATATATAAGTTTATAAAGCTAATTAACAAAAATGGTAAAAAAGCTAAAACTGATTTCTGTAATATATGTTTTATTTGTATATGATTTAAGTGTCTAAAAGAAACAAATTGTTTATTTATTTTATAAAAAATATGTATTTTATTAGATGGTAAAATAAGCGAGTGGATTGAATTAGCCTATTTGTTCATTTTTAACTACATTAATGCTCGTAATATTTTGTTATAATAAAGTTTAAAATATAGATTTATTAATAGTTTTTATTAGAATATGTGCCAGAGTAAATGTCATCTAACAGTATTTAATTTATATAAAAGTGTTTTAGTTGACAAAGATTGCTAAACAAATTTCAGGTCCGTATAGTCAGCTTTTGAAAAGGTTTTTTTTCTAAAATGGGGCACATTACAGTAAACGAGCCACAGATTTGTAGAAAAATTTTTGCACATTTAATTAATTTATTATTTAATCGTAACCCAAAAGAATATGTATACTAATGATATAAAAATAAATTTTTCATAGTACATATATTATATACACATAAATTTCTTTAAAAAGAAAATCTTTGCGGCAGGCTATAGATGATTATTTCTATACATTTATATACATATCAAGGTTATTTCTGACTTTAAAAACTTGTTTCTTTTCATTAACCATCTCTATTGCACAAATGATGTCTTGAGCTTTTTTCTGATGGAGAACGGTGATGCCTTCCAAGCGAGAAAGCAATTTGAAGATAGTCAAAAACGTTGTGATGAAGTTAAAGTCGCATAAACCGTTGAGCAGTGAAGTTGCTCGCGATTTACTTTTATACTTGTAAAAATTCCCATTCTCGGCCATCTGAGGATCAAAATCTTGATCGGCGTGCATACCGTATGTTACGACTTCTATATAGGTATTTCAGGATGAAGGCGAGTTTTGGTAGAAGTGCTAGTACGATTTTTACCACATCCGGTTAGATGACTGAAAAGCTTGATCATGATTCAATGTCAGTAAGAAGTCTTCAAGTTTAGGATTGAGATGGAAAATTAGGAAAGCTTCTTTTAATTTTTTGTATCTAAAGTATAATATCTAAACTAAGAAGAGTGCGCAAATACGATATTTAGATTGTGATTATTGGGGTGAGTGTATATATTGGGCTTTAGGTTTCACAAAAAATACTCATGTGCTGAAAATCACTTCATCAAAACTACTTTAACAAAAACAATATAGGTTTTATTTTATTATCAAATTGACAGACGCAATAAATGTTACAAGAAGTATGTTACAGAGGAAATTGATACATACAGAAAGAATATCTTAAATAAAATAAAGGGTACAACACGAAGACGAAACTCGCAACTTACTGCTAGCACAGCCCCTAGCCCGCAGGAACGAGAAAGTCCAAGGATGGCCTCGAACCTGATCCGATACCACACCTCCGGCTTATCCAGAAATAAATCTGATCACACTTGATACAATTAGTTTAGAAACTGTAAATTTTTGAAATTGTCACATAAAGTGAAAATGAAATTTCTTCATTTACTATAAATGTGTTTTTATATAATAAATATCTGTAAAAACAGATATTGATGATACGATGCAAAATCTATTAACATGGTTCAGAGTATATTTTAATAACTTTTTAAATCACAGACGGAGACGGCTGTCGACAAAGTTCCCCATAAAATCGGTAAACATGGTGCAATTCTGTTGGGACTCGGTAAATGTGAAGCTCAAACATGTTGGATCCTTTTGGCACAGCAGGGCACAAGAGACTCGTAAAAGTTGATTGAAAAAAAGAGGTTCCAATATTTGGATAACACTCTGCATCGGTAGTTATTCGGTTAACAACTAAAAGTATAGGAAATTAAATAAATATTATATTCCTGTTGGTATTATTTCTGATGTAATAAAAACACCACCCCAACAAAACTTTAATTAATATTAAAATATATAAATTATAATAAAACAATTATAAATAATTTCGAAACTGTTTAATTTTTAAAATATTTAAATAATTTTCAAAATTATTTCAACCCGGGGACTGTCCAGACTGGCCAGACTGTCTTGCCAGGAAAATTCCGTCATCTAATGGAATTAAAGCTATTTTATCAAGGATTGTTTACAGCGTTTCATTTCAACTTGTTATGTAATTTATGTTTTTATTGCATTTATTACTAGTACATTAAATTTTTAAAGTTGTCAGCATTTCGTGAGTTTATTCTTGAGTATTTATTGTTTATATTACTGAGTATTTACGTACATATAATATTCCGTATTTGGTAGTTTATTGGTATTATATTTAAGTGAGTTTATACTCTAAGATTATTCGATACACTTTGATTTAAAATAGTCAGGTATGGGTGCTATCTGGGTCCTACAACACATAATAATTTAATGAGTCCTGAGGAGAGAGGTAAGTATGTAAGTTAGATAACCCAGATAATTGACATTGTAATCGGTTAAGCATTGTAAGATCAACAGTTAATAGACACTCATACATTTTTAAAGAAATTTAGTATGTGGGTAGATAATTGTCTGGTAATTAGCAAAATAATGTATAGTGCATTGTGAATACAACTTTAGATTATTGCTAAGCCAAAACTAAATATTTGCTTATTGGAAAAAATGTTAGTAATATTTTTTCTTGATTGTGGATATGGCAATTAGTTTATATAAACTTATTACAAGTCAGTGATTTATATTCACTATATCTACATCCTGACAAATCTCTATATCCCAGTAAACCTCCAACAATACCTAGTTCAGTCTACCAAAAAATTGTCTTAGATCGTCCAACGATAAAAAATTCTTTACAGATTACTTCAGGCTGACATTTTTTTCAAAATGCATAAAATATTCCAAGAGATCTAGGGCACTTGATCATTCGAAGAACTTCCACAAAACCTTACTAACAATTAACAGAATACGACAGAAAAATACTAGAACTAATATACATAAAGAAGCAAACTTGAGTAGCATATTATTATAATAAACTTATATAATAAAACTATATGCTACAAAATAATAACTAAAATACCAAGAAGCTATAAAATTCAAGAGTATTATGTAGGTGAATACCCAGTAAATGTTCGAAAATAAACTCATGAAATAAAAACTGACAAATACAAAATTACTACAAATAATTCCAACAATAATAAAATATTTGTTCAATCTAACGAATAGATGTGAAATAAAAGGGCACAATCCTTATAAAATAGTTGTTATGTAATCTGTTGCAATTTACCTTCCCATGCGACAGAACATAATGTTCGAACATTTTTTCTTATTTACCACCGGATAAGTTGATTTAGAAATCTATTTTTTGGACTCCATAAAACTAATTGTCATGGCAAGACAGTCTTGCCACCCGGATTCAAATGGTTAAAGTAAGAAATGTGATCAAATAATTTGGTGTGGGGAATAATGTTTGAAACTTTTCATCATATTTTGGAGTAAAAATTAATGTTTAAAAGAGGAATAAATTGGAAATTGAATACCTATATATTTTGAAATAAATTATTTCTAGAAATAAAAATTATTATAATATAGTGAATTAAATTATATATATTTAAACATGGAGCTGTATAAGTTAATGATTTTCAAAAGAACTTAACTTTTTTTTACTATATATCGAATAATTGTTCCTATATTTAAAGTTTCGGATATGTACTAACCAATGTTTTACTCTGTTTTCAAGTGGTAGAAAATCTTCGAAACCACAATCTCCACCAATGACCAGTTTATTCTTAGCTGCGGTGCTTCTCAAGAAAAAAGTTATATTTCAAAGTACAACTTTCTAAATGCTTATACTCTTCGCAATAAGAACAGAGCAACCGATTGTGATTAATAATATCCATGTAATGTGCCTCTTTTCTGAGTTCCGTTAACAAGATGTTGAGTGGACGATCTACATGCGAAAAGCATATACTACCTTCCCGATGTTGTTATAATAAATATTTTTTTGAGGGATTCAATAAATTTGCCTGATTAGATTTTCAATGCGTGCGAAATCCAGCACAGTGAAGGGGAATGTTGATTTAATTATAAGCTCAATGAACCAATTGTTTTAGATTAAGATATATTCCAGAATGCATAGAACTGCAAATTTGAGACACTTATCATCGCTCTTATTGTCAATATTTACGACAGATTTCTTTGCGATTGAGTTAAAACTGTGACAATTGAGTACCGTTTGATTATAGCCTGGTAGCGTTGTCTAACTTTTCGGTCGTTTCAATAACCCTTCTTGAGAATTTCTGGATGAAAAATTCTAAAATAATTAGAAGTCAACTATGATATATGACAAATAGGGACTACTTCGGCAGCCTAATAGAAGATTTGCTCGTTTAATTTTCTTCTAACGTCTCATTACTTAGATTTAGTCCTTCCATATTAGAAAAGTAGTTCTACGATTTAATTTGATATGATTACTCCAGGAGTTGATGATAAATATAGTAATTAATATTGGTCAAATAAAATGCAACATATATATATATTTCAAATAATAACATACACTGGTTAGAACTGACGGAAATATTGTATCCCCAAACGCGAACTTCGGCTAATTGTAAATGTTCATCAAATCTTTTCGGTTTCTTTAGAACAACATACTGGGCCCACTGAAACCAAAAAAAACAACAATTTGAAGCCATTTTTTTACACATTTAATTTTTTAATATATTTTATTCAAATCGAAAGATTGATAATAATTGGAATTGAATAACATCTAAATCTGTAATCCATTTAGAAACCAATCAAACAATTATACAATCAAACAATATTAAACAATATCTTCGAACTATAACCCCATTCATGTTTTGCGTAGGATCCTACATATAAATATATATATATAGACAGGATTAAATTTCTACATCAGACTAAGAGAGTAGACTATGTTATTATTTTTATTGTATTCATGGCATTCCATTTGGTATGTATACACATCTTGAATGCAGCTTAGGAGCGGATAATACTTTGGTAGAATATTAAAAGTAGTATTTACATATACCAACCCCACTCTATACTTCATCGGTAATATCTATAGACTTCCGTCCATAATAGCATTTGAAAGTATTTACAAAAGCTGACGTACTTTCAACTTATATTTGATGATATTAGCGAGTTTGCAGCATATAGGTACAAAGAAGCATCCACTTTTTCATTTGTTTCATTTGCAACGAAGTCAGTATTGTCAGCAACCACAAACATGTGGAATTTTGCAGATATTTCAATAATTGACATAACTATAGTGCTATTAATGCTTGCTGTTGTTTCGATTTGCTAAATAGTATTCCTGCTTCTCTTCAATTTGGAAGACTTCGAAAATATTTTGATAGATATTTATTTGACGCCATATATTAGAAATCCAAATGACACAATATCCATTACAGATTGTGACAAAACTTAGAAGAATACACAAAAGCTATTTTATCTCCAAAAATGAAAAGCTTTCAATGTAGAAGTCAGTACTATGATATTTTTTCCACTTTCTAATAAAACTTTTATAAATTTCAGAAAAATAAAAAATGATTTTGCACTTTCTAAAACATTATACGTTCTAAGCCATCAACATTTTTTTAGCTTTATTTTATAAATCAATACCTTTATTTAGTATATATAAAAAATTATATATATATATATAAAAAGAATAAAAAATAAATGGAACAGCCACACTCAAATTAGACACCTATCAAATTAGACATATACACAAGCCTAACTTTCTACTCCATATAAAGAGTAACTATTAACATTTACTGCATATGACATCAAATATATATCGCATCTTCGTTATTTAAAAAAAAATATTGTACTAATTGTATTATTTGTATAATTTTAAACATATTACTTACAAATGTTTGTAAACATATAAGGAAAATATTTTATTTCTATACTATAGTATATTTGTAAATTGTATTCTATATTATATATACAACATCGCCTAATCATCTTTTTCAACATTCGTATTAATTTTATCTTATATTATCCATAAATTCATTTTATATCTAGATTTTGCTCATTTAAATATAAAAATATTGTTTCTTTGCGGCATATGTGCATTAAAAGATTATATGTGTTTTATTTGTAAATCGTTGCAGCTTTAAATATAACTATTGGTACATATTTGTTATACTCTTTAGAACACTCCGTAAATACCGTAAATATACTTGATATATAAATATGATACAAAAATATTTAATCAATGTTTAGGCAAATAATTTTTTTCTGAGTTAGATTTGTTGAAATAGGCCTGACACGAAATAACTTAGACATGAAAAATTATGATAAAGGAAATTCGGTAGTAGGAATAATATAGTGTCAGTTACCCCATAATGAACATATAAAATAATAAAAACGAACATCATTTTAAACGCAGATTACAGTTGAATACATATGTACCATTTGCGTCGATATTTTATAGTAAGTGAATAATACCTACGTATGTACCCTTTGAATTTACAGTGTATTTAGCGTTATTATGCTGTACGAGATTATGTATTCCAACAATACACTTATTCTCAAATCCTTTTAGATATATTTTATTTTGTAAAGCGCGTGCAGCAATATAATAATTAGCCTATATTTTATAACAAAATGTGACATATTCTTACTTTAGGACTATCTTCGATGTTGAATGAAATTTTTATAGCAGACGCATCAGAATATTCAACTAATTTTCGTAGGCACGACAAAGAAGTGATGACATCGCCAATTCGACTAAATTGTCCTGCTGCGTTTATAGTGAGACCATTGTTTCTATAGGCTACACAAATACATTAAATGAAAATTGTATTATATATATAATAAAATTATATATCAATTAAATATAGGTACATTTTTATGTATTTATTCATTTAATGTTAATAATAGTAACCATTAATGAAATTAATTTAATTTAATACCTTTTCCATGATGATGGTAAAATGTTTTTAAATTTTGTAAAAAATAAATAAATATAAAGACAAATTGTGCAATATTTTGATTAATTAACAGTTTAATAACAAAGTGCAAATGATCTCCACATTACTTTTAAATTTTGATTAAAAGGCACTATTATTATATAAAATTGTTTACTGTAAATACATTTTTCAACTGTTCATTAATTTGTACAAATTTCCAAAATATATAGAATTTAGTTTTAAAAGTTCCACATATGGTTCAAACATATATCAGTTATTACTAAGAATTTCCGTGTTAGTAGTATGAACCCTCACCATACCATCATAATCGACGGACAGCCATGAGTATGTTTTACCATTTCAGAAATTTTATGTTCTACTTATTCTGTTCCATTTTGCTATTACTGGATTGATTGAATGTTAGTATTTTTTATGTTAAAGTCAGTAACGATTTCCAAAATAATAAGGGCTAATATGTATATATTGTTCATTCATAACTTTCTAATAATATTGCAAAATTGTTTAAATGTAGCCTAATTTAATTTAAGAATGAGAAGAATACATTGAAATTAAGGACAAGTATTTTACTATGTTAAAAATGTTATAATTTGGTCAAAACAATTATTAATAGTACATCTATTCAACAATTTCCTCTGAGACGCATATAGGGTTAGCTAAAAGTAAATTTAATTTAACTATACATAAACTTAAATTAAAAATAAATAAATACTCATGGATCAGAGAATTTTTCTATAAAAATTTTCTTTTATTTGATTTGTATTGTAGGAATTAGTAGCCGTTAATTTTATCACAGAATTTTTTAGATTTATTATACATTTTCTATGTTTTTTTTTTTTAAATTAAATTATAATACTGTATAAGAATATAATATTAATTCAGAATACAATAATTACGGTACAACGTGCATACACACAAACACACACATATATAAATATATGTTAATAATTTCAACAAACAAAAATAAATTTGTTTTACGTCTAAACTCGGAGCGATTCCACACCTCCACTTTCGTGATAATACTTCGACGAGGAAGTTTTACAGCCCACCATAAATAATCCACGGAGGCGTATGGTTGAGTTAGAGCGACTGAATAGTGAACTATAATAAAAGTGAATTTAAATAAAGGAGGTATACTGCTAATTAAATTGCCTTTTCTTATCAAATTAATTTTCATAT
>JAUZNC010028548.1:0-21550 GCA_034780395.1 Vannuccia rotundouncinata | reverse complement strand
AGTTCGTTTTATAAAGCAAAAACAATTACCTTCTTCATTTAGTGGAGCCAATTATCGTTCTGATTTGAAATATGCGGCTTATAACAACTAATTTCTAATATTTATTCAATAGATAAATTGACTAATATTCAAAATATTCAATAAAAGTAGGTATTAATAATAATAATATTCAATAATAGTGATAAGCGTCCGCGAAGATATATATTTATATCGATAATCAGTACGAAATTCTTAGAAGTTATTCATGTATTTCCATTATATATAGGTACTATAAATAAGGTCATAGTTTCGTCTTAAAGAGGGTATATTCAATCAATACATAATGATCAAAAAAGCCTATTAAAATATATTATATTGATTGAATACCCTCATTAAAACGCAACTCTAATACCGTATATAATTGAAATGCGTTCTGGACGTTTTTTGATCACTTTACCGGTCTCATAGAAATATAGGTAATACATTATTTTTATTTGTATAGCCGGTCGATACACTAGAGATCGAATCTTGGTATGTCTTGCACCTTCTTGTCAAGATTCTTGGTAGACCCACGTACATCTTGCCAAGAACCACACCAAGATTGTTGCCAAGGTAAAATGGGACCTGTCAAGATCTTGGTACCAAGACTCTTGGCAAGATTGTAACAAGGTTGATCTCTAGTGTATAGATAAATAATATAAAATTAGTCAATGGTTTTATGTAAAAAGTTTATTTAATATAAAAATAAACATTGACAGTAATAATAAAAAGTTATAATATCATTACAACCTAAACTGCTTCCAACACAATTTGCATTCATATCATAGAGTAAATATATATTAATTATTCATAAATCTTTATTCCTAAAAATTTATTTGTTGAAAACTCAAAAGTAGCCATTAGAACGTTAGTTATTCACAAACAAGGGTTGTCTTTGCTTTCCAAATCGCGGATAGAATTTGATCAAAGAACAATCTTATGCGATCGCATTGTTCAAAAGTGGTCCACCTTAGATTCCTTCTCAGTACCTGGCCCATGTTCAAAGGATCCAGGCCGCTGTTGTTTCTTCGAAGTCCACGATCTTTCCTTGCAGTCAGAGAGGCGAGAAAGTATTTTAACTTATTGAATAAGAAATTGAATGCATAATAAGTAAAGAATTGTATTTATTATTAATAGTAATATTTGATTTCTATATGTGTATCACTAAAATTTTCAATGAAATCAAAGTCTTGACATTCTTTACAATATTTATACAATAAATTGGTAACTGGCCTTGAAAATTTAACTCATTCTATATTGTACGGGGCTGTCCTAAAATTACGTCACGCTTAGGGGAGGGAGGAAGGGTTTCTTAAAATTTGACCTAATTTGTGAGGAGATATAAAGGGAGGTTGGGTTTATGAAAATGTGACGTCACATTTTCGTTAGATTTTTGTATAATTGTATAGGCGTAATTTGTGTGTATGTTTTATTTAATAGTCTATAAGAAACTCTGTAACTTAATTTTAAATGTTCCATAGATTTTAGTATAATTGTATCAGTCGTAATTTGAAGGAAGAGTTAAAAATTTTTACACCTCCCATTGCTGTAAAAAAAGATCACAAGAGTGGTTTTTTGTTTGATCCTGAATCTGGAATGTATCTACCATTTTTCTCAAATTTTCAGAATGTGAATAAACAAATTTCTAGAAAAAAACGACCCCCTAAATCCCCACCCCTACCGAAAAGGGACGAATTAAGGATTAGCAACAGTTAAACAAAGTTTTAAAAATTATTTAATAATTATTAACATTTTGTTTATAAATTTGTTAAATTTGTTCAATGTATTTGATACGTATCTATGATCACAAGTTTAAACAAAGTATTTAAAATATTTTTAATTTCTTAATTTTCAATCAATGTTGAAAATACATAGTGTCTTATACCTTAAATGAATATAAAATTCTCTTCAATATTATATATTAGAACATAAAAACAAAATAAATTACTACATTTATAATTTTTTTTAATATCATTCATTCTTTAATAAAAAAAAGTATTAAAAACAACTTGTGATATCGAACATCCGATCAAATGGACATCTTCCAAAGTATCCCAATGCGGTTGGGATGTGGTTGATTCCCTGTCGTATAAAATTGTACTAACGCAAATATTATATATTAAAATATCGTATAATATAGGTTTTCACATTCCTGCGATAACTAGTATGATAATATTCATTTTCATGTAAATATGATTCTGCAGAATGTATAGAATACCTTTGACTTTTATAATATTTATCTAGACCGCCAAACTGATACCAAAAACGTCCAGATCGCATTTCAATTATATCCGGTATTGGGTTTCGTTTTATAGAGAGAATTCAATCAATGTTAGTTATTTTAATATCCTTTTGATCATTTTACATATTGATTGAATACCCTCTTTAAAACGAAACTATTACCGTATATAATTGAAATGCATTAATATGTAACTCCAATAAATTTCGAGTTGGTTATATATATATATATATAAATATATTCTTCGCCAGATGTTTATTATTATTGAATGTTGGTAGTTTGCCGGTCTAGATAAATAATATATAAGTCATTCATTTGTACATATACAATAGACAATAAGTAAATTAAATTTAACAAAAAATAATTTATTTATGAGTTGTGTTAGAATAATTCAATAATATACAATCTAATACTTCATTATATATTACATGATTATACAATTTCACATAATTTTAGTAGTTTGTGAATTCTATTTACGGCTTACTTAAAAATTCATTTTCATATAATACAAATAATTTACAAATAACGTTACGTAACAAATAAAAGTTTTGAAAGACCCCACCACGGCCACCCCACCCCCCCTTAAGTAACGTAAGAGCAAACACCCCCTATTATAATTTAACGTTTAGCGCGCGGCAGACATTGTTAAAACAATATTATACATTTTTAACTTTTCAAGATAAAATTATGACCTTTGGTTTGTGGATATTGATATAATTAATTTAATATTATCCAAAAACACGGAGAAATCTTACAAAATCCGTCTGTTTTGTAAACCAATTATTAGTTACTGGACCAGTCCCACTATAGTTTTTCCATTTAAAATAGCTTTACGTTAAGGGACATTTTTCACAGAAAGGTAAATAAAAAATAAATGTTTACGTTTATTATTCTTAATTACTAATAAACATTCAGCTGTTGACATAGCCACATAGACTTTTCCATCACCCTGTAGCAGAACACTTTACAAATGTTAATGTAAACCGAGTATAACTGTTTTCAATATAAATTCAGCATTCAGGAATTTTACTCCTTCAGGGATCGCGACGCCGGAATCATCATGCCCTTCGAAGTCCTTCCAGTCAGGATCGTTGATCATTCTGCGCTGGACAATTCTTCTTCTGGCTTTTTTCCTCGCTTGGTGAGCTTGACTTCAGGTGAATATTTATCGACTGGATGGTGCCAAAATAATTCAAACAATTTTTGCTAATTCGCTTAGTTGCCAATATTGTTTGGATAGTAGGACATTCAAAGTCATACGGAAATGCCAGTGAAGACTTTGAAATCAAGGGGAAAAAATTGAAATAATATATTAGCGTAACGTAACGCAACCGCATATACCACCGCTCCCTTCACCCGGCGTTACGCAGAAGCCAACACGCCCCCCCCCCCTTGTAGCCTACAACGATAATTACGATATTTGTGAATAGAATTATCACCATATGAAGATTAATTTGTGCTGAACTGTTGACTTTTTTTGTTTAAAAGTATGTATAAAAGTATGTATTAACATAATTGTACTTAATATAGTTCACATTTTTACGTCACATTTTGACTTATACTGACTCCTCACCAAACGTCACAAATAACACATTCTTTACACCTCTACTCCTCCCCTCGAGCAGAACAGCCGTAACAGATATTAAATATATAGTTAAATAATTCATGTGTGGCTTTACGTCATATATAGTAGAAATTAAGATAATACAATAATTTATAACTAATGTTTATTTTCCTCCAGCGGCGTCAAAGCACAAAATTTATTAAATTTTAAAATTTAGGAATGTATGAGGATTCCTGTTTCTTCTTCTGACTTCAGAATTTGCCGACCAGGTAAATATGGCTTGTTTTTATCGGCTAAAATTAAATAAACTGGCTTTTAAGTATACTGCTGATGTGGTTACTTTACCTTAATCCATACCAGTATCAAAAGATAAACTTCGTCCTCCAATTTCATTACTATATCTACACCTGCAAAACTCTTTGAAAAGTCATTCTGCATTACGTTAAAGAATATCTCCTTTTGTAAATATGATACATTTTTCGATAAGATAAATCATGATATTATCCTTAACAATTTGCTGGCGATGCAATTTCCGAACGATTTCTCTCTGTGGATTCAAAGCTATCTACAATACCGTTTTCAAAAGAGTACGTATTGACAAAGTATTCAGTAATCTCCTTCCCGTGTCACTTCAGGAGTTCCCCAGGGGAGTCTGTTAGGACCAAAGAATATAGATTGAACGAAAAGAACCCTAACTTTGCATTCTGCCTCTTCAAAGTTCCTATATGGAGCAACTATATATAGATCTATAATATATTCTATATAAGACAGTTAGTTATGAGTCGAAATATTTTTCAACTTTGTACAAGACTGGAAAATCGAAAGTAAACAAAGTAGTTGGCTGCCATTCAAGAATTTTGGTCTCAATAGAATAAAAGGCTGATGTTTTACATTCAATCACTATTGAGGAGCAATAGATTGACTTTCGCTGCGTTTGACTCATCGCATATATAATTTTTCAAAGCCGTAGGTAACTATGCATGGTGAACTCATGCACAGATAGATACTTTTTGAATGAAAGTCTATATAACTTACTAAATGGGTTTAAAATCCTGAAAAAGTTCGAGCAGTTCAATTTGGAATTAATATTTTACTAAATTTGTCATATATATATATATAACATATAGATATCAATAATAAATTAGGCATATACTTCGCATATTTGGTGATTCTGACGATCACCAATGGTAGTCGTAAGACTAGAAAATACTTTTGTAGCTCTTAAGAGCTCGTATAAGGTTCGTATATAAATAGTGGAATTTTAAATAATTTCAATATTTTATTAGTATATATTTTTGTTATAAAATATCTATAATATTCCTATTGTACGTAGGATAAAATCTTTGATATTTTGTTCATACAATAACTAATTTCAACTCGATAAAGTTTTTGATAAATAAATATTGATTATTATTAATATTATTTAAAATATGGATTCTGTATTGATCTGATATCTATGCTAAAACAAAACGTCATAAAATCATTGTATGATATTTAAACTACTAAAGTATTAGAGTATTAGAGTATTTACGTATTAAAGATTACTTAACTTGTACTTTATCAACTTATTGTTCTTCATTTCGATAATAACTTTAGATCTACATCAAATTAATTTAAAATTGAAATGTATGAAATAATTTTTTAGGGAGTAAAACTGATGGACCCATCTTTTCCGCATCAGTCCATGCGAAGAATATTTTCTATCAAGCCAATACCAAAAGAAAGACAAAGAAGTTGTGTATCTGAACATATCAAGGTTATCGATGTTGTACACGAACCCTATATACGTACACATTCTTATGATCCAAAAAAGTACGAGACCATAGATGCTCAGAAAAACTGTAATGCATCAAAATCGGAATCAGACTTTTATGTTAATAATTTAAAGACACCAACTCCTAGGATTCACGAATCAAGTCACGGATCAGAGAAGATGGAAACTGGAACAGATTCTGGAACAGACCCTGAAACAGCACCATCATTAATGCTTCGAAAAGAAACGTGTAATGAATTACGAAAGTTGGAATATAGTCAAAAACAATTAGAAATTTCTATGTATCAGTTACTTAATCTTACAAAAGATTTGAGGAAACATGAACTTGAACATGGCCCAACTCCTGATATTGATAAACGACGTAGAGTTGAAATTACAAAGATACTCCAAACTTTGCGGCTTCAGAAGAAAAACGGGGAAAAGCAAAATGAACTTTTGAGAACAGAAATAAGCTGTATTACAAAGAATCTCTTAGAAATACAGAAACGTTCAAAGAGGATTTCTGATGAAAACATCAATTTAAAAGCAAAATTTATCGAGACTGGCCTTAATGTTCAAAATTGCAAAGGCATTCAGGATATCAACAGTTGCAATGTCCACCATGATTCTGACGACACTATTAAAATGCAGCGACTAAGAGACGAAATTCGAAAATGCATGTCAGATAATGAATTTTTAAAAGAATATGTTAGAAAACTAAGTCACGACTTGAAAGAGAAATCTGCGCAAACTGAACAAGAAAGAGAAGTGTCCACTCAATTGAGACGTCAAATAGAAAAAAATCGTTCTGCTGATGCATCTTCTACCAGGCAACTGATGTCTTCAGATCAAAGCAATACAGTGGAAAGTGTAAGCTTGGGGAATGATATTATACAAATGAAACATGCACATTTAATTCGGGAATATGAACGCTTAAAGCGTTTGTATTTATTTGAAAACGAGCAACGAAAAACTTTAGCTAACGAATTACAAGAACTTCAAGGTAATATTCGTGTTATGTGTCGCTTTCGGCAATCAGAAAGTCCGTGCCAGTTTACGTTTTTGTCGACTAATAAATTTATACCCCAAGATCCGAATATATTACCTTCTTATAGAAATGAAGAAGGTAATTTATCCTTCAACAGAGTTTTCCCGCCAAACGCAACTCAATCGAATGTTTTTGACGAAATTAAACCACTAATAAGCTCCTGTATAGATGGATATAATGTATGCTTAATGGCCTATGGTCCAACTGGAAGTGGGAAAACGTTCACTATGCAAGGAGTTCGAGGCAATCCTGGAATGACTGTGTTGGCTGTACACGAACTCTGTGATATGTGCGAAAATTTGAGAGGACCTTGGATTGTTAAAACTAGTGTTTCCATGATGGAAGTATACAATGAAGTTATTTATGATTTACTCAGTCGAGATATGCAGCCTGTTAAACTGTGTGATGATGGTGTAGACGTGAAGGTTAATGATATTGAGATAAAACCAGCTTTAACAAAGCCGGAGTTTTTATATTGGATTGGTAAAGGTCATGCACGACGTCGAATCGCATCCACCAAGTTAAACATAGGTTCATCTCGTTCGCATCTTGTAATACAGATTCATGTTGAAATGACAAATAATTCGGATTCTAAAAAAAGATTTTCCAAATTGGTCTTATGTGATTTGGCTGGGTCGGAAAGTGTCGAAAAAATTGAAGCTACTGGAAACAGAGCTGTTGAAACTGGATTTATAAACAAATCGTTGGCTACTCTGGGAAGAGTTTTCGAAAATTTGCGAACTCATGCAATGCTGGTGCCTTATAGAGATTCGAAATTAACTCACTTATTAAAGCCATGCTTAAGTGGTCAGGCAAAGTGTGTATTGATTATATCCGTTTCTGGGGATGAATCCGTTCTTGATAGAAATGTGAAGGCCATGGAGTTTGGGATAAAAGCCTTAAAAGTTTCGGTTGGAAAAATAAAAAAGAACACAAAGCCAACCACTTTACCAAGGACATCTTTGCATGGCCCAACTAATTCTTCAGGTGATAGAGGTACTTTACAACAGCGTATTTAAATAATTATTATTTTTATGATTATAGCTTATTGTTATACATTTATAATATCGTATTTATATGGTATACTTAACATCCTACTATATATTGTTATACTGTGGTCATATTGTAAACCTTGAAAGCATGATGTCAGATTATGTATTAAAATAGTCATAATGCATTATACGGTTCTAACCAATTTCAATTCATAACAATATTGTAAGCTATAGTTTCGAAGTTAACAATTGGTATAGAAATACCTACATAAAGTAATTTATATTATTATATATGAAAACGGATTTTGTCCAAAATCAAACTATAAAGTTTTCAAAAAACCACAAAAATATTAAAATGCCGTTATAAACTAAATGAATTACAAACGAATGTTTCATTCTAAATATAATACCATTACTTAACGACTCTTACATAGTATATACATACCCAAAGAATTATTGTATATACGTCTATCAAATACTCATACACATCTTTCTTTTTGTACATACTTTATTTTTAATCTTTTAACACGGTACTTATTTTTATTTATTAGTCATTATTTCAATTATTTGTATTCACAGTTTAGCCCGAAACCCAATACAGTGCAGCTGATGTAATGTTTCACTTTTCTTTGAAATATTCGTAGTTACCTATTTTAATCAAAATATTAAATAATAGCACTGGATTTACATGCTATTTGTGTATTCTACGTAACTGAGGAATTACCGCATTTGCTACAACATGTTGTATATGAAAACTACTATGTACTTATTTAGTTTCATATTGTGTATTAAATAAACACATACATCAATGCAATTCCTTTCTATACTGTATTCTATAAGGTAAATTTATTTCTCAAATAAATCTATATGCTCAGAAAATAATAATTAAAATGTTGATATCGACAGCTTTGTAACGAATTTCGTTAAAATTATAAGGTTTGACCTTAAATAAAATCTTATAATTGTCTAAATTTTGAACACTATCGAAAACATTTAATGGTGGAAATATTGGTTTAATAACTGCCATCGAAATTATATTAATTAAAATTTCGTTTGTTTTCAGTACTTATGTATGTTATCAGATTTCTTAAGATATATCCCGATCTAGACACATTGCACCGATTTCTGACAAGAATATTAAATAATAACATCAACGGTATATCAGTTGTTAGTAAAAAAAATATTACTTTATATCATAAATATTTCTTGACATTTTTTCTGTTATCAATGTTTCATTTACTTTTCTGTGTGTATTTTGTTTCATTCAAGCTTTATGTAGATTTTGTGCCTAAATATATTATTATATAGGTGTATAAATTTTAGGAATGGAAACATCAGTGACTGGAAATAATCTTTAAAATATTATTAATTTTCATTATATCACACAAACATATTATTATACAAATGGTGTTTTTTTACCAGTACATAAACTTTGTCAATTTAAATTAATAATATCATTAAAATAAATGAATTGTCTATAAAATCATTTCAAAAATTTTGACTAAAATTATAAATTTAATTCTAGTATGTACCAGACCTATTCAGTTCCATAATTTATATACAGAAAATAAAAAAAACAGCGTATTAAATGGAATTGTTATTTATTAGCCCCAGAAAAGCCATCACAAAGTAACGAAAGAAACGTCGAGTCTTTCTGCCCTACTTTTCATAATGTAAACAAAACTGGATTATTGCAAGAAAACTACACATTTACAATACAATCAATTTATAATAGTAAGCGTGTATGCAAGAATTATCAAGTAAGACACTTTAGTAAACTGTTCAGAGAATCAATCCGCGCTAACAAAAGGAGTGCAAACACATTAACGAGAGAGATAGATGGGACGAAAAATATTTTGGATGTGTATTTTAACAGCAATAGTTCATTTATCAATAATATTACAATACTACCAGTTAAAAAGTGTGAATTGATAAGAGATATAGTTAGTGGTCTTTGATAACGTTGCACCGCTAGAAGCAATGATTATTACAGGCACTGAGCGAGCAAACCAACAAACACCAAATTATTCATTGAAGCAAGAGAAGAAAATATTGCTTTTAAGTTTTAAAAACATAACAAGACGCCGAAAATTGTTTTTCAATCCAATTTAACTAAAAATGTTAAAAGCCATTTCAGCATATCTGAACTCGCTAATTGTTTCAAAGTTTATACACCGAAACTTGCGATTGATAACATAGCAAGCAAACGGACACATGTTAGCAAAGAAGGTACCAAGAGTGCAGGACGATTTCTGATTGACAAATAAGGAAGATATAACTAATCGCGGAAGGAAATGCAAACCAGCGACTGGTAATTAGATTAATTGCGATAATTTTTATCTGCGTATGTTGAAAATTAGGACCAGAAAAGAAACGTACTCGTCTAGAACTGAGAGGGTACTACTGATAGTCAGTCCTCTGTTAGTTATCAGGCACTCTGTGTAGTTCAAATCTATGATATTTAGGAGATGGATTTGTATGAAGTTGGGGAATAGATTTCCTAAGAGCATGATTTGACTTGTTTTGGATTTAACAAATATAGTTCACGTTATATATAGAGTAGACCTACATTTACTAAACAAATTACCGCCTAGAATTTGACTCAGAATCCTAAATACCGATAGAAACAATGAATTCATCACCAAAAGTAATGAAAGGGTTTTGCTTTTTTAATAACATGAAATTAACGCCTAGTGTAAAAATGCACAGAACAAACGAAATGATGTTGTAAATACAGCGCTATTCAGAAGAAAATATGGTGCCTAAACAAGACAAATTAGTGGGTATAATAAAATGTAATAGAAAATGACATGAATAACAACCGTTAAATTAAAGAAATTGAGAGAGATAAGAGGTAGGTTAGAATTTACTGAAAAATTTTCCTAGAATAATAACTTAGCGTGTTCAATATGGAGCGTGTCTACACATTGAAAACAGACTCGAAGCAATGACATGTGTGTAGAGATAGATAGCAACACCGGCATCATTTTAAGAGAACTATATAAAAGTCATTTTTACATGTAACGGACTAGAAGAAAATCATTTAATTCGCGAAGCCGTATTTAACTTATTCCTGTTTTTTGTTTTGTTTAAATATTTAAATACTAGTGGCAGTTCAGCTTATCAACTCCCCTAGTCTTCTAGTTTCGACGTCGTCTTCAAGATAAAATAGGAATAGGAGAGGAGAGGAGGATAATATAAGTAAGACAAGGCTCAGGGGTCTGGCTTGGAATTAGACTTAATAACAAAAATAAGATAGGAAGCCGTGAGAAAGCTCTTGCCGTCCGTCGTATTTGATACAAAAATGGGAAACAAAATAAACGCATTGTCGGTCGGTCGGTCGGGATAATGGGCAACTGATAGCAAATTGTTGATAATAAAATCAATTGAAAGTGTTCCATAAACAATTAACGCGAGATATAAGAACTTATAAACTGAAGTTCGTTCGTAGTTTACACAATTTTGGTAGATCTGTAAGGGGTGAAGAGTTTGAAGATGTTTGCCCGGGTGCTTACAGATCAGATCTGCTGTGTGTGAAGTTAAAATAAGAGAGAGAGAGAGAGAATTGGATATTTGACGATTTAAATTCCCTTATATCTGGAAAATAGTGAATCATAATTTAAATTGAGAAGTTTTAGAATCAAGAAGTATAACGACATGTTTATGATGGAGACAGTCAGACATCTTTCCACATGTTCACCGGCGGAGAATCAATATTTACTCGGTCTGGTTTATTATTAAAGTAGCAAAAAAACACTTTTGTCAAAATGGCTGGCTAGGTTTGAAGTGATAGATAGATATTTCTGGATTCAGCAAGTGAGGTGAACTACACACACACACGCACACAGCGATAGGCCACAGAGAAGGAAGGGATGTCGAGTTGGGAAAACACACAAAATCACTGGGGCAGTTGAGACGGAGCAGGTGGGGTATTTGCAGGTGCTGGAGCCTTCAACTCGCGAATCTGTTTGATCAAGTATTGTTTCTCGTCGTTGAACTGGACGTCCTCGTGGCGTTCCGTTTGAAAGTTGCTAAGGAAGCTTGTTAACTCCTCCTGGTTGAGGTAGAGAATGGAATGGATTTGGCGTGGCTTTGTAGGGTTGGCGACAAATACCTGCGAGGGAGAAGGCGGATACGTTGTCAAAAATAATGTATATTTAAAAATAAAAGCAAATTTAAAATTCTTGTTTACGCACAACACTACTCGTAAATTTGGTAGTAGTCCGCAAATACACAAAGTTATTTTACAAATCGTATGGAAAAAATTAACACATTTCGTAGCAATTCGATTATTTACATCTTAATATTTAAATGTTATTGATCTATATTATAGTGGTCACAAGCTAACATATTCCAACAGATACGAAACAGACTGTTTAACTATTTGTGACCATATCGATAATTGTATCTATTGTAATAATTAAGAAATTCCACAATATGTATCAACACATATTATCCAGAAACCTCTTATAATATACATAATATTTCGAATTGCATAAATGTACCAGGTAAAAGAACATTTGCACAGCAATTCTGAAAAATGTATGTATCTAAATTGTATGAGAACTGAGAATTTACCTTAGTTTGTGAACCATACAGAATCTTATCTACACATTGAGTTTTTTTTAAACATTCCATGGAATCACACAAAATGCACAATTACAAAGTGGTATTGGTTCTATAGTGTTTCATTTTCACCTCAAGATTGTAGAAAAAGTCAGAGAGAATGACAACATTTGTCTGGCTCACCTTGAAGCAGTGGAAAGCCTCGAAAGCTATTTGTCGTTCGCGGCTTTTCAGCACGTTCATAATCAGCTTGAGATTGTCCACATTAGATATGTACTTTGTCATAATATTGAAGTTATACCGGTCCAGAAGTAGTTCACCGAGTAGCTATTGAGAGAAAGAGAGGAACTTTGTTGACATAATCAATACTAATCAGATATGATAAAAGACAAACTTGAATTTGAGAGGCGGGGGGGTTGACAAAACTCTAATACTTGCAGTAGGTAGTGAATAATATCAAAGAGATAAGCTAGCTTGCTTGGCAAAATATGAATAAAAAGCAAGCTATAAAGATAAATCTCTGGCTAAAATAAAAGCAGCTATAACTGTTCTGCTACTGAAGAGGTTCTACAACATAAAATGACGACAGTAGACGCGACGGGTGTCTTTGTATATTTGCTTATCAGTATAATTACAAGGCAACAGTAACCATCATCCATTACCGAGTTGAAATATTTCTTTTCAAACCTTCAAGAGATAATCGGATCAATTGTCTCAGTTACATTTTCAGAGTTGAACTTAGGAGTGAAGGATGCCTGTTAAAAATGGGGTTTGTTCAATATGATGTCTGGAATGTGGGTGGTTCACATGCAGTGGAAACAGTGCCCTCCCTACCTCATTGCCCGTGAATTCTCACTACATCCTCGATAATTATTATGTTGACATAGCTTCGTAAAGCTTCATTTTCATTACAGCTCAAAATATACAACTAAATAAAATTTCAATTCAATCTATTCAGAATGATTATAATATTACAATGATATTTTCATATTGTTACAATAGTGGAGCTCTTAACCACTTCCGCCAGAAGTTGGAATGGTTTTGAGATGCTAATTCCTCAGTTTAACACATAATTACAACTTTTATTACCAATTTTTAGTATACCTAGAGCCTAGAGCGTCAGCATACATTTATTGTGAATATAAATTAAGTTTATTATAAAGGGATTATAAATATTTGACAGTGAGCAAGGTACAGCTGGTTCCTTAATTAATTTATACTTCATATAATAATATGGCAATTGATCTAAACACACTGAAACTAACACAATTGCAAAATACAATCATGTTTGAATTTGAAAGAAAGTCCCGTTCTAACATATTTATACCTAAATTGTGGAAACAGTTTTACAATATTAATAAGAATGATCTATTTTAATTGTAATTGGTCATTTCGAGATGTGAAGCATTTGCAAGGTAACATTATTTACAACGCATGCAAGCATGAAAGTACACGATGCAAAAATGTCTTCCTAAATAGAAGAGTGTACACTACCAACAGTGTTGACGTACCTCTATGCAAGACAGGACAGTCGTTGTGTGTGTGTGCATTATTGATCAAGAATTAAAAGACTCAAGACAAGAGGAGCAGGCAGAGAGGTGTGTGCGTGTGTTCTACCAGAGTGGTTCATACTGTGTGTCTCTCTTGAGCCTGTCTGTGTTTCATATAGTATGAGACCTCCATAATATGATATAAGTCAACTTAATTATAAAACATTACCATTCACTATGCAAAGGAGGACAGGACAATAATGTAATAATGGTAAACATCTCCAAAATTTAGTCACAATAATTAATTGCATAATACCGTAAGTCCAAAGTTAGTATAGTATACACTTGAAAGTGAGCGAGGTTGTGTGAGATGAGTGAGGAAGGAGGGGTGGAGTTGGAGTACAAAGGTGAACCCATAACGGTATCAAGTTGACACTATTCGGGATCATTTTCAGCCGTCTCTTTTATTAATTAAATCTGAAACCCTTTTTATTTCAAGTCAATCATGTAGCCACAAATTAATAAAGGTGAACTAGAGTTACCAGCGACTCCGTGTGGGGGAAGACTAATTCTCTATAAATCAATAGTTTAGTGAAAGCGAAACAAGCGTTAAATAAATAAATATCCCTTTTATAATGCAATCTGTTATCAAACATAATTATAGAGTATTTATTCGACCGTCCACTTCAAAGAAATTGACTAATCTATTCCACAGAGAGGAATGGAAAACGTGAATCATATTGTGACTATGGCGAAGATTAAAATGTGCAAAGTTTACATTAGTAACAAAGAGTCAAATTCCACAAACTGCGTGGTGTAAATATCACCCAATAAAACAGAACAAATATTTACTAATGGATCACCTAAATAAAAATACTATAAATAATTCATTACTCAACCAAAATCCAATAAACCAGCAGACATGATTCACAGGAAGTGGCTGAACCTGAAACAAAAGGCAATCTTTGAGCCACTCACTTTGAGCGCCTGTCGCTTGGTGACATAGTTGTCCGACTTGATGATCTCCTGGTAGTTCTTGAAGAACTCATCGTAGTGTTTGCCCAGATACTCGGCCACAATGCCCTTGTGTCTCGTCAGGAGGTCCTTCAGGGTGGCGAAGGCGTCCGAGCTGACGTCGAAGGCGGTGCCCTGTACGTAGCGGAAGAGGTCGTAGAAGGCGGCCGAGTTGAGGATCTCCTTGGCCAACGCTTCGTGACGACATGTGTCACGCAGCATCTGAACACCGGACGATAAGGCAGGGATAAGTCATCAAAATGGTTCATCAGTGGTTACTGAAGAATACCAATACGTTGTAAATGTGACAAGAAATGAGAAGATAGCGAGGTCTCAACGTTTTGTGCAGATTTAAAAAAGTAAAACTCTGAAGCAGTAAATTATCGAAGGCAATACTAACATTTTTTTTAATTAACTGACAGTTGTTAATTAAAATTCTTTTCACAATTTGGACTTTTGTAGTTCATTTTCTTCTGATTTGTAATTTATGTTCAGCTAAGATAATGTTGAGCTTTGTGGAGTAAAAAAAAGGTTTTTGATTTCAAGTAAAAGAATTAAATAGAGTCAATAAACACTTATTGTAAATATTTTTCGAATATATATTCATATAAAATGAGGTAATTGTTGCAGACGTTCTGAATTTGACCTCATTTTAAGAATCGAAAGAAAGATAAAAAATTATGAAGACTTCAGCATGTGCAAGGAACATTCCTGTCTCCGCTAGAGTAGAAGAGTTAAGGGAAGGGTCGGTGTTAGGTACCGACAGGCTAATATAACCTGACAGTATTTCGTGTTGGATTTTCAGTGAGGAGAGGAGTTCTTGAGACTGTCAGCCAGACTGGGTGAGCACAGCTAAGTGTTAGCTGTCACGATTCATTAATGCTACAATTGGAATGACTGCTGCCATTTCTACCATACACCGTCCACTTACCCACCAGGTCCATGAGTGTAGTCTTAATAATCATCAAGTATTTAATTTCCATACAGCATCGATAAAGTGCTCAACATCAGATTTAAAGAAAGTGCACAATAAGTAGTATAATGGAATCAATAAATATAGACTGAACACATAATATATAAAGACAACAATAGAATAGCTTTCATTTATTATATACATATCAAAACTGTTGTTTAATCAATTTATGGATCAAACATCGTAGAAGTTAAATGCAATAAAAGATCGTAATAATTGTTCTAAAATCAAATGGGAACAATAATTACATTTTATTGATCGTAAAAACCCCTAAAAGTGCATTAGTTAACAATAAAAAGGAGTATTTAGAATCACTCACCGCTCCATATTGGATGGCATTGCCGGGTTTCTTGTAACCCAGGAGAAGGTTGAAGAGGATCTCCTTGTGGGACAGAATGTACTGAACGGAGGGAGTTATGATGCCAACCGTTCGATGCATCACCTGGCCGAAGAGGGCCACAACATACTTGGAACTCTGATCATTTGGAAATGGACGAAACAGTGTTAGCTGAGGAGAATGCTCACATTATTATAGGAAAAAAGGATTATCTAGTTTTTTGGATAAAGGAAAATAGGTGGACGTATGTAAAAGTCGATTAGAAGGTCAATTTACAAATCATAAATTTAGCATTTTTATTAAATCTCATAAAAAAAGTTTGACTACTGTCAGTTCTTGACAAGTTTTAATTAGTTTTGAATTCTCAACTATATTATAATTGTTTGTTTAATTTATACCTATTCATTAGTTAATAAATTGATTGAGAACTAGCATTTCACATAAACAGTACAATGTAATTCTTCGCGGTTAAATTTCGCCAAGTCACATTCTATCTTGTTATTAGTTCACATATTAAATTACCAAGTTAAATGTTAAAACGTTGTAAACATCCGATGCACGAAAATACATAATTATACTCGTTATTTTAAAGTAAAGATATTCATTTAATATAGTTTTGATTGTTACAGGAAAAACGAAGTAACAAAATTTGGAATTGGTTGTCTAGATTTTGGAACTCCTCAAAAGCATACATATTGAATAAATGGTGTGACAAAAAGTGTTCATCTCACCATTAAAAATCCGTCAACTTAGTAAATACCTCAAAGTCAATTTTATCTAGTTGCGAAATGAGCAGTGGAATCGTGTCTGTAGATATGATCTCATTGGCCACGTCGCTCAATAAGTCGTTGATCCGAGTTCGCTCATTAGTGACCGACTCAGAGTCCTTGTCGCGCGCAGAACGACCCTCCGACTTATCGGTGAGCACCTCCTTCAGCTGGCCCAGACATCGAGTGATCTCCTCCAATGCACGCTTCTTCTCCTTCTCTGAACGCTGGTTGCTGCTTTGAATCTGAGGCGTAAAGAGAACACATTATTCACTAAATTCTTATATGTAAAATCATTTAGAGTATACTTTATGGTGTTTGAAAAATGTTAGAAAGACTTTTCTTTACCAAAAGATTCTCATTAAGTGTCAAAACAATTTCTTTTGGGCTTTTAGACTTTCCACCAAAGAGCGGCTTCCCACTGAACATTATTCACTTGGGCTGTTGGCGACGTTAACAAAGGCCTCTAAAAGGTCCTCAACCAGTTGGATGCTTCTTCGTATGATAATGCTATCTACCTAGAAAGGTGGAAAGAGGGAACTATTAATTAGATATAAATCAAACCCCAGATTAAATACAGACATGTTGAATATAACTTTTGATATTAAGGTATTTCGGTGGTATGATATATAATCAATGTCAAAACTATCTACCATTATAGGTAATGTAACTAATTGTTAGGTAGGTATGACATTCCCAAGAAAGTAGGTCAACTAAATATATCTACCACTATTACACATCTCAGATGTGGAGAATCCATATTTGAAAAACCCAAAAATTGGTTATATAGTATATAATTGTAATAATCGTTATACATATATAATACAATTATTATTAAATAATTTTATTGTTCCCAATAGCAAGGTTATAAAATCTAACTCTATTAAATGGAAAAGAAGTGTTGATTTTAGTAACAAAGAAAATCAAGTTTTAGTAAATTTGTTTGTCAATAATTACAAAAAGTTCAAAATTATGTTCTACTGTCTTTATTATATTATACTGATCACTATGTTCCTCTTCATGTCCTATATTCATAACACATTTTGATATCCTGTGTTATTCGCCGATATGATTACTTAGTGTCATAATCTAAAAATAGCTTTGTGACTGGAAAACACTAGTTTGATATTGATTTGTTATCTATTCTGTGGCTATTCTACTTTGATTGTTTTCAGACAGTCAGAGTGGTTAAATAAATAAAATAATTACAACATTATCTATGAATATATTTATCTATTAAATTGCACAAAAATTTTATGCAGTTGACTAGATTTATTTCTAACCCACTATGCACTACTAACTTAGGAATTAATAAAATGTTACATATCTGACAAAAGACTTTGATTCCCAAAAATAATGTCTATTTGTCTACAAACTTGTTTTTTTAATCACATAAAATTATTTTAAAAACTTGAAACAATCTAAACTGAGTATTCAATCACACCACTTAAGTAAGGTAATAGCAATTCTATCCAATCCAACCTCTGTTTATATACACATAAATGAAATTTCGAATATTATGAACATAAATTATGTATGTATTACACACATATGCATATTGCTGGTACAAAATTGTGATCAACTAAATATACAGTATTATGTTATAAAAATCGCACAATAAAAAAGCTATTTTTTGCCATAAATTATAACTACACAAATGCACAAAAAAATCTTTAAAAATAGTATCAACATTACATTTATTGGTCAATTTTTAACCATCCCTCTGGGCACAGGTAGCTTTAATGGATAGTGACTACTAAACTAACAAAAGTCATACTTATGCTTCAATTTGGCAACAATAAATTTTCTAAGTAGTGACTACCTAACAGATACCCAGGTTGCCACAACTTTTTCACTACAAAATTCCCAACTGAAAAAACAAAGTTGAGTACTTAGTCATTCTTTTTTTACATTTATTCAGATTATGTACATTAAATAATAAAAGTAAAAATTACAAAAATAATATTGAAAAATAATTATCAGGTATACAATATCTATCAAGTTATATAATAAAATTTAAATATACATTTTATTTTTACAAGCTGAAAAGTTCTGTAAAACATAATTTATGAATAATAATACAAAACTATCTTGTGCAATCAAATGAATGTTGTTGTTTTGAAACCAAGCTCTCTTCTTCTGCAGACATATAATCGATACTGTCAATTTGACAAGAACAGCTTTGAATGCTCTTGACTTGGCCATGAGAACATGTGCTTCTTTGAAGAGCACACTGTAGTTTGTCATCCAGACTTAAAATGTCAGTGGACATACATTTCTGCAGTTTTTACATTTTATAAAGCTCACCATCTTTTGGTTTCATGAAACTTTCTTTTGCCTTTTTTCATATTATCATCTACTAGCAGCTTCAATTTCAGTCAATATTTTTTTTGGAAATGTCAACATTTTTTAAATCATCAATCACAAATAGACAATCTTTAACAACATGTCAAGAATGAAGGTTTTCTGGTAGTACATAGATACACACTTGTTGATAGAGAACCTTCTCTCCACCCAAACTTACCCACCCATGACTCAATTGTATCAGTTTAGATATCAATGCATGCATATCTGCAATAAATATTGTTGAATACTTAAAGAGAATGGTACAACACATCTATAAAATGCATAGAATATCATTCCTGATTTTTCTTAATAACAATTATTATGTGTAAATAAAAATTGTTTAATTTAAAAACAATAAACAAAATATTTTTTTAGAAAAAATAGATATCAGAAAATAGACATCACCTTTTTACTGTTTACATTATCTTAAAAGTCTTACAAATCTTAAAAGCATCATAATATTGAACACATTTTAGAAAATGAATGTTTTCTTATATTAAGATATGTATTTTGTTAGTATGTAATAAACAATTTTCTTAAAAACAAAAACATGTTGTACTGGACACCCAAAATATGTTGTATAGAACACATAATGTTCTTTATATATAAGTATATTGTCATATAGAAAAATACTAGCCATGATTAAAATATAATCTTTCAAGTGTAATGTTCTATTTAAATAAAAGATATAACTTATACTTTTTTAAATTTATCAGATATCAAAAAGTATAAGATTTTCAATTTCATAAAAATTAGTAAAAAATTAAATCTATTTTATTTGTTTAAATTTGTTAAATGAAAACATTAGTAAAAGAAATGATAAAGGTATAATAAACAATTAATAAAATAATTCTGAACATTTATTGTAAAATTCAGTTAAAAGCATAACTTTTTAGAACAAATCTAGAATAATATAATTTGAATTTATAAATGAAAATATTAATTTAATAAATATTTAGACTATATGGTTTCTACACATTTTTCCTCCAAAAATACATTGACTTTACCAGACATTTTCAAAAAAATGTCAGACCTTAAGTTAAAGTTAATATTGTAAAGTTAATACTATTTTAAAAAATATCTTCAAGAAATATTCAAAATCTAGGCTTTGTAAGACAGTTAATAACCTTTAAATAAATCAAAAGACAAATATAACAGAAAATTTGATAGTATCTTTGTTTTTTTTAAAGTATTTTTTGCATAGTTCTTGCAGTTGATCATAAATTTCCTATTGCTGTTGTTTTGAATGAATCATTACTGCAATGTGTTTTGCCTGTATTTTATTCATTTGCTGACTGATTTGTTTCCAAGTTTTTTGCTCCTTTGCAGCCTCTTTGCTTCAAGAGCATGTCTATATGCAGCATAGGAGCCATGGACTGACTTAAACATTTCAGCCATTACAGGAACTGATGTATAGTCATTACCATAGGATTGAATAGTATCATAAACAATTTTTTGAGCCACAAGTGAATTGTCATGAAGGTTCTCAAATAACATGTCCTTGTAGATTCCACAGCTGAATTACTATGTGACATAATCAACACTATTTTGATGACATGAAATCAATTTGATTTGTCAAAGCTCTTTCACATTTATTTAGAAAATTATGAAACATAGTCATCATTACATAAGAATAAACAATAACCTCCTTGTCCAGCTGATAAATCCCAGTTTTTTTTATAATTGTTAACCAGATCTAAGTTTTCCCCCTTTTTCCCAATCTCAGGTTATCCTAGGTTGACTTCAGAATCACATGTTTTTCCAGGTTCCATGCTCCCTATGCAAATGAGATTTTAAGGAAATTACATTCTGGCCAGGCAGCTTTCTATGTAGCTAAACATGATTATACACCCAATCCTATCTTTAACTAGTTAAATTGAAGTAATATTAGGAAATATCCAAAAAAATTCATGGAATGCAAGCTGGCATTCTGCAGGATGGATTTCTTGCAGACAGGACATCCATAGACTCATTAACAATTAAGTAAATTAAAAAATGTTTAGGTTTTTTTTAAAAAAAAGTATTTTTAGGCTCTATTGGAGGCCTGTATATCATTTTTCATTGTATAAAAATATGAATAAAATAGAGTTGAATTAAAATTTAAGGTATGAGGGAATTAAACAATATTTGACCTATTTTATATAGAAAATAGGTATATCCTGTTTCTATGATGGTGAGAAAATGTAATTTCATTATGATCTCTTAATTAAACATTTAAACTTTTTTTTACATTTTTCTTTAAAACCAGCAATATAAAAAGTGGTTTGAATGATTTTCATTCATTAAATGGTTTCCATACATTTATTACTAGATATTGAAATGATTAAAATATGTATACAAAATGTATAAATGTAGTAGAAAGCAATCTATTTATTACTAATTGGTTATTCTGATTAAACAGACTTATATACTGATTAATCATTATATTTAGTATCATATCTTG